>WBNM01022512.1:0-36147 GCA_013399055.1 Ramphastos sulfuratus | reverse complement strand
TGTGAAAAGCAAACACTGGTGATGTCTGCTTCACTCACAGGCTTGCTGAGATGGATAAGAACAGGAACAGAAATATAGAAAACAGAGTCTGTGTCTCTCTGGGGTGCTGGTGTGTCTTCTCCTCTATGCTTCTAACCTAACTAACCACTCTGCTTCTAACCCCTCTTGCCCATCCTCCAAACTCACCTTGCACATAAGGCAGACCCTGGGGTAAAGTAGAGAGGTGGAAAGAAGGTGGAAGGGTGGTTGGGAGCCCCTCCTGGGAACTCTGATTTCTGGGAGGGGGATTGTGTTTCTGTATTCCCTTTAACTTGTATATGTCTGTAACTATTCCTGTCTATTGTGTCTATCTCTGCTTGTACATTGTGCTAAGCTGTAAATAGAGCTTCAGTCCTTAACTTCCAGCTGGCTGAGTCTAGTCTGGGGGATTTTCATAATGTGGGGGGACGGGGAACTCCCAAACCATCACAAGTCTCCTTCTCTGGAGCCTTTCAAGGCCTGTCTGGATGTGTTCCTATATGACTTGAGCTAGGTCCTGCTCTGGCAGGGCAGCTGGACTCAGCGATCTCTTTGGGTCCTTTGGGTCTCTCCCAACCCCGTACATCCTGTGAACCTGGCTGAGATGCATCTCACATTTAGATAATCCACAAGTCTTCATTCTTGTATTACATATTCTTGCATTACATATTCTTGCAGGTAATTAAAGTAAGAGGAGTTAGGCAGCTGACTGAATTGTGAAACATTTCAATACCTCTTGGTATCGGCTCTGGGCTCCCTTAAGTAGTGAAGAGAAACGAGGCTTATCCTCCCCTAGTTATAAATGTCACTGCATGCACGTCTTCAGTCGTTGTACACTCCCAGTCACTGCACCCTTCAGTCAGCTTCTCCTCTTGCTTTGTGTACCTGTGTGTTAGGAGAAACTGGGAAAGGCAGTTTAATTGGGGAATAAAGTTCACAGACAGGGAAGGAGTTGTGCACTGGGGCAGAGAGCATTACCAGATGTCGAAGCCTACTGGTGATCTGGCTTGTCATTCTGGCCAGGATGGGAGTGGCAGACTGGGGAAGAAGCACTTTATGGAAAACTGAGGAAGGGAACCTGCAATGCTGCTGTGAAGCAGCCCTTCAACTGAAGCTAGTTACTAGTCTAACCACCTGGAGGTTATAAGGAAGAGCACCCTGATTTGAAACAAAGGAGAGATGAGGAAGACGGCAATTAAAAGGATTTGGCCATTCATTTTCAGTGCAAGTGAGTACTAACTCCATTATGTCCTCAAGGACTGGGTAGAAGGAAACAACACTGCAAAGTCTAAGTAGACTTTGTGTGTTTCTGTTTTGTTTAGTAAAAGTTCTTTAATGTTTATCATCAGCCAAGTGTGTTTACCATCACTGTGCTGAATGTCCAGACTGGTGGGCATCTCTTAACGGCAGTGTTAGGAACGGGAGGCTGGGAAATATTTTCTTAAAGCAGTCTTAATGGCTTCCAGTAAATGCAACATTTGTCTGAAGAAGGAACTTCCTTGGCTTGAAGTGAGAAAGTGCATTGCTTATATATATATATAAAAATAAATATAAAAGAGTATATGTATATATATACACACACACACGTATATATGTGTGTATATATATATACATACATATATATATATATAAAATGTAGTGTCTATCTCCATAAGTTTAAATGCTACTGTTCATATGTACTCAAATACAGTTTGTGATATCTGTTTATTACTCATAGAATCATAAAATGGTAATGTTGGAAGGGACTTCAAGGATCATCTAGTTCCAACCCCCTGCCATAGGCAGGGACACCTCCCACTAGAACAGGTCACTCAAGGCCTCCTCCAACCTGGCCTTGAACACCTCCAGGAAGGGAGCAGCCACAACTTCCCTGGGCAGCCTGTGCCAGTGTCTCACTACCCTCTCTGGAAAGAACTTCCTCCTAATATCCAGTTTCAATCTCCCCTCTGCCAGTTTAAACTCATTGCTCTTTGTTCTGTCATTGCAAGACCTTGTCAATAGTCCCTCCCCAGCCTTCCTGTAGGCCACTTTCAGATACTGGAAGGCTACTCTAAGGTCTCCTGGAAGCCTTCTCTTCTGCAGGCTGCAGAGCCCCAACTCTTGTAGCCTGTCCTCATAACAGAGCTGCTGCAGCCCTCTGAGCATCTTCGTGGCCCTCCTCTGGACCCGCCCCAACAGTTCCATGTCCTTCCTGTGCTGGGGGCTCCAGAACAAGAGGATGCACAACAATCCCTAATACCACTTACAAATCAGCCAGCTTGCCCCTGGTCTTCATCACAGACTTGCCCTTTCTCATACTGCCTTGCAGATACTGCAGTCTCAGTTCCACTATTTTTGGACATCCCTTGTCTTCTCTTACCATTGCTCCTGCACCTTCTTCCAGGCTTCAAACAAAGCTATGCACATGCAAATTGCTTGGGTTTTTTTTTTTAAACCAAAAATCCTGAAAACCTTACTTCAACAGTAAAACCCACAAGAAGGAACTTCACAAAGCTTAACGTAATTAGAAAAAGAGGATGGGATTCATGTACAACAAATGTGATTTGGGTGGTGATTTGATGATCATGATGTAAATGGTATAATCCCATTGCTGTTCATTCTGTTTTCTCATGATTCTCACCATTCATGCTATCCAAATTATAGATGAGAAGCAGAAATATGTATGGTTGGTGAAGCTCTTCTTCCCTGGTTTGGGCAGGACTAAAATGGTAATCATTCAGTGTTAAAATATCAGCCTCTTAAAAACTTTTGAAGAAGGTGCAGTAGATTCCTGCACTGCACCAAAGTGGAAAAAATGCAGTGCAGTGTTGAGAGCCCAGAACTATCCTGACTGAGCTGCATAAAGATCCTGCCACAGAGTAACTTCCCCTGCTGTGCAGCTTTGCACTGCAGTTTGGTGAACTTCTTGCTGAAGGAAAAACCCCAAATGGTCATTCTGAATCCAGCAAAAGTATTTGCTGTTACTGCAAAATTCAGATTTAAGAGACTTCCCCTGTCTCACTTTGGAATTAAGTTTCAGGTAAATTCTTAGGTAAACTGTTGAGGAATTAGAAGTCAAAGCATTTCCTTATAAAGTGGAATAAAACATTTCCACTTTTTCTACTCTTCTCACTAGCCAATCTACAATAATAATTTTGCTTGATCCTAATCTCTTTATTTTTTTTCCAGTAGAGAAAATGTTCCAACTCTGTTAAGTGCCCCTTGCTCCATTTTGATTAACACTTAGTAGGGAAAGTGAAAGTAGACATATCAGTTTGATTTTCTTCTTCCTTTGTAAAAGCACCAAGGTTAAACTTGATCAGAGGGAGATAAAACCTTTNCTACCAGCACCCCTAGGTCACTCCCTGCCTGGCTGCTCTCCAGCCACTCTGTCCCCAGCCTGTAGCACTGCTTGGGGTTGTTGTGGCATTTACAACATTTCTTTAAAGGTTATAAACATACTCATCGATAAACACAACAAAGTAACTCTAAGTCTTAAATCTAGCTTATGCCATCCCTCTAGGGCTATATTGGCCATTTATCCTCTCTCCTTTTCTGAAATTCTTTCAGAATTGTCCCTCCCTTCCCTTTAGTCATACTTCGAATAGGTTCTGCTTTCTCTCAGGGAAGAAAAAAAATAACAAAACCAAACCAGCAACACAAAGAACCAACTAACCCCAAACTGAAGAATAAACCTCAGTTTTCAGACATGCTGACTGTGTCTAGCTGGCTGTTGCTGACTTTGCAAAGAAGTGACTTGTGGTAAGGAGGAGGAAGGAGGAATCGACAGGAGCAAATGGCATCCCAGAATGAAACTCTGCAGCTTCCTCAACAGCCAGAAGGAGCTTTAAGGGGGGAGCCAGAAAGAGATGTGCAGGTGACAACCAGAAGAATTTGGGCGCTAGGGTGACTGCAACAGATAAATAAGCAGTCTTGTTTGTTATAGGCTGTGTCTCTTGTATGTGGTGCTTGGTTAAGCTATTCCCTGACTCACATGTTTGGAAAAAAATCCATGATCTGATTTATTGTAGGACCTGAGTCATGCAAGTGGAAGAAAGGAAGGCACTTCTGAGGCAAAGCCTTAGGGTTGGGAAGTCCCATCTCTGCCTCAGGGAAGACTTAATGACCCATCAGTGAACTCTGGCATGAAGGAACCACTTTCTGAGTGACAGGAAACGTTTCCTTCTCCATCTCCTTGTGCAGATGGTGGTGCTTTTCACCTCAATGCAGGGAAGTTACCTCTATCCACTCACAAAAGGCAACAAGAAAGCTTCCATACAGAGAACACAATGGAAAACACAGAAAGAATCCCAAGGCTATGCAAACATGGCCCTTGCACTGGGTGCTCCAGAGCAGGGAAACGGTTGGGAGTGGCTGCAATTAAACTATGGCAGAAATATTTTGCCCTGCTGGTTTCCTCCTTACAGCTGTCAGTAACTGCTGAACTGGAACAGAGGGGCGATTGTCTCCCTGTACTCAGCACTGGTGAGGTCACACCTTGAGTAATGTGTTCAGTTTTGGGCCACTCACTACAGGAAAGACATTGAGATCCTGGAGTGGGTCCAGAGAAGGGCAATGAAGATGCTGAAGGGTCTGGAGAGCAAGTCTTACGAAGAGTGGCTGAGGAAACTGGGTTTGTTTAGCCTGAAGAAAAGGAGGCTGAGGAGAGATCTCACTGCTATCTACAACTACATGAAAGGAGGTTGTAGTAAAATGGGTGTTGGCGGCTTCTCCCCAGTAACAAGTGACATGATGAGAAGAAATGGCCTCATGTTGTACCACCAGAGGTTTAGATTGGATACTAGAAGAAACTTACTGAAAGGATTACGAAACACTGGAATAGGTGAATAGGCTTCCCAGGGAGACACTAAGAGTTTATCCATCAGTTAGATAATGGTCAGACTCCACGATCTTAAAGGTCTTTTCCAGTCAAAATGATTCTGAGCTCTTCAGCCTGGAGAAGAGAAGGCTTTGAGAAGACCTTATAGTAGCCTTCCAGTATCAGAAGGGGACTAGAGGAAGGCTGGGGAGGGACTATTGACAAGGTCTTGCAATGACAGGACAAGGGGCAATGGGTTTAAACTGGCAGAGGGGAGATTGAAAGTGGATGTTAGGAGGAAGTTGTTTGCAGTGAGGGTGGTGAGACACTGCACAGGTTGCCCAGGGAGGTTGTGGAGCACAGAATCACCCAATGCGATCTAGATCACGTTGGGTGATTCTGTGCTCCACAACCTCCCTGGAGGTGTTCAAGGCCAGGCTGGATGAGGCCTTGAGTGACCTGTGCTAGTGAGAGGTGTCCCTGCGTACGGCAGGGAGTTGGAACTAGATGATCCTTGAGGTCCCTTCCAACCTTACCATTCTATGACTCTATGAACTAGCCCCTGAGAGAACAGAAACCACTACTGCTGTGTCACAGAGGAAAAGACTAATTAACTATGCAAGACCACTGACAACTCAGTTATGAGACAAGGAATGTAGAAAGACCCTAACTTCATCTAGAAGCCTTCTGCTCTAGTCACTCAGCTGCCTTTTCTTGCTAGGATGTTAACAAGCAGAAGAAAGTCTTCTCAGTCCTACTGAAAGTGTCTTAAGCTGCATCTAAAGAGAGCTGGGCAAGGGAGGGCATCCTCACTCAGTAGAAAAGGAGGAGGGGTGCAGGGGACAGAAGAATTTGTCTGCTGTGAAAATTCCTGTCAAACACCTCTCAGCAGAAGGAAGATGTAGTAGTTATGGAAGTATAGGGCCCTTCCTGGGAAAAGACTTGTACCATCTACTATGGAGAACAGACTGGATGTTGTGGTCCAAGCAAAAGTTTGTTGGCATAGAATCACAGAGTCATAGAATGGTAAGGTTGGAAGGGACCTCAAAGACCATCCAGTTCCAACCCCCTGCCATAGGCAGAGACACCTCTCACTTCGGACAGGTCACTCAAGGCCTTGTCCAACCTGGCCTTAAACCCCTCCAGGGAGGGAGCAGCCACAACCTTCCTGGGCAACCTGCGCCAGTGTCTCACCACCCTCACTGTTAAGAACTTCCTTCTAATATCCAGTTTAGAAGCAGAGAGATAAGTTGGGTTACACAGCAGAAAGGACAGCAGACACAGCACCTCCCAGAGAGAGAGTCTCTGTGTTATCTATATTTGTGTTCCTGTTCTTAACCATCTCAGCAAGCCTATAAGTGAAGCAGACATCACCAGTGTTTGCTTTTCACAGCCTAGAATCTTTTTTTTTTCCATTAAAATATTCCCATTAGCCTCAAACCAGCACAAGCATAATAGCTATTCTTCTCTTGATTCTTTCAAGGTTTCTTTGCTCTTCTAGATTTTCCTTTTCTCAGGTCATTACATGAACAAGTTTTGATTTCCTAGCACAGAATGTGACTTCTGTATGGGGTTGGATTAAGGCAAGTTATTACTGATCACTGAAATTTGACAATATCAATTTGTTAGTTGAGCCTGAATCCTGAAGACTGCTGACACACTGGTATCACCTCTTAATCTGCCTCCCTTGATATGTTTAGAACTGTCTAAGAATCTCAGCCATACTGAAATAGGGCTCAGGGATAAAAAAACAAACAACCAAACAAAACAAAACAAAACCCCACTTTACAAACTCCGTAGAAGTGTATGTCCAGGTAAACAAGAGGAAAGCAAGGAGAGGAAAGCAGAGTCTGGCTGTTAGCCACCCTGTGCAGCAGCTTNCTCTCCCTCTGCTCTGCTCTGCTGAGACCCCACCTGGAGTACTGCATCCAGTTCTGGAGCCCCTGGGACAAGAGGGATGTGGAGATGCTGGAGTGTGTCCAGAGAAGGGCCACGAGGATGCTCAGAGGGCTGGAGCTACTGTGCTGTGAGGACAGACTGAAAGAGTTGAGGCTGTGCAGTCTGGAGAAGAGGAGGCTTCCAGGTCACCTTCTTGTGGCCTTCCAGGATCTGAAGGATGCCTACAAAAAAGCTGGGGAGGGACTTTTTAGGCTCTCAGGTAGTGCCAGGACTTGGGGGAATGGAGCAAAGCTGGAGGTGGGGAGATTCAGCCTGGTGGTGAGGAGGAAGTTGTTCAGCATGAGAGTGGTGAGAGCCTGGCATGGGTTGCCCAGGGAGGTGGTTGAGGCCTCATCCCTGGATGAGGCCAGGCTGGCTGAGGCTGTGGGCAGCCTGATGTAGGGTAGGGTGTCCCTGCCCATGGTAGGGGGGTTGGAACTGGATGATCCTCATGGTGCCTTCCAACCCTGACTGGTTCTATGATTCACCAGTCAATCAGCCACGGCATTTATCACCTCTTGCTCAGTGGGGAAAGCCATGGATAACAGAGGGGATGTGAAGTTGCTGTGGCTCATAAGAAAGCCACAGAGACAAACCATGGAATCAAGATGTCCTTTGTTTTGCTGACTGTAGAATTTGTTCTCTTCCCAGTTCTGGCAACTATTCATGCCCTCACTGTGGAATCACCTACCAAGGACATCAAGGTGGCACGAGGGAAGAATGTCACCCTCCAGTGTAATTTTAAAACACAGGCAGAGATTCACGATGGAGACATCGTCGTCTGGAAGAAAATTACTAGTCCGGTACATCAAGTTGCATATGGGATCATGTGACAGGGCATCCAAGAGGGGGATGGGAAGAGACAGAGGCAGGACTGGGGGTGGGCATGTGTGCTGGAAGAAAAAGATTCCTCAAGTCTTCCTTTACTTTTGGAACTGTGCAAACAGAAACTGATTCTAGATGAAATTTATCTCAAATCTATTGCATGGTACTAGACAAATCTACTCCCTTCTCTTTCCTGTCTCTTGGTCTTGCAACTGTGTCCCAAGAATACATCACTCCATATGCTCTCCATGTACATTCTATGCCCATCCATTAAGATATGTGAAATACTCAGATACTTTACACAAGGATATATATTTTTAATATATATATACACACATAGAATCATAGAATGATAAGGTTGGAAGAGACCTCAAGGATCATCTAGTTCTAACCTCCTGCCATAGACAGGGACACCTCCCACTAGTATATACATTATTTTAGATGTATCTTTGATACTATATTAAAAGTTTCAGATTTATTAGGATAGTACCTAGAGAGATTCTTGAGGTCCCCTACATTCATATGGAGTATCTGAAGGTAGAGAGACCTCTGAAGGTCCCCAGTTTTTGGGAATTAATGCGAGGAGAAGCAGCTTTTGAGATCTTCTTGCAGCAACTGCCAATTGTTTCTTCTCTGAAAATCCTTGCTGGAAGAAAGCAAGGCAGTGTGTGTAACCAAAAGGGAATCTTATTGACCTCCAGATCTCAGAAAAGTGCCACATGTCATGGCATGAGACAGCTGAATAAGCCCTAGCAAAAGAAATCAGTTGCCTCTGACTTCACATAAGGTTGCAGAAGGGGATTCCAGACAGAAATCCTTTTGAACATGTATGTCTTTCTTGGGTTTTTGGCAAAACAGGGCAGTTGAAGGCCCTCTTTTGCAAGCTGCACTTAAGAGTGGGCTAATCCATTAAGCTAAGTTGTAGTCACACAAAAGGAACAAAGACTGACAGTTTTCCCTCCGTCTCTGTCAGAATGATGCTGTCATTAGGTATTTTGATGGACTTGTACAGTATGGTGAGGGCTATGAAAACCGTATAGAGTTTACTGGAAACGTACCCGAAGGGAACATCAGCATCACCATCAGGGCAGTGACCATGGAAGACAATGGCACCTACGCATGCAGCGTTCGTCTGAGGAATGACCCTCCCAGGCAGAGTGCAGTCCTGACTCTTGTGGTCCTTGGTAAGCATGATAAAGGCAACACCAGATCCATTAGATAAAACAGTGTCCCTGCCTCTGATACACATGTCCATATAGGTAATTGATTTTCTAATAGAAAGAAGCTTTCCCAGGAAGTCATCATCCACAATTCCATCTTGGGTCTTCTCCTGCTACTATGGAAGTAGGTTGGAAGGCTTAGAGCACCCCAACTACATTNGAACATCTTCATGGCCCTCCTCTGGACCCACTCCAACAGTTCCATGTCCTTCCTGTGCTGGGGGCTCCAGAACTGTACACAGTACAGTCTTTAAGAGTTGTATAGACCACTTTCCTCATAACCCTCGATCCATTACTGGGCTTTCCCTTGTGTCTTGTCACCCTCCAGTTGTCAAAGGATGAATTACCCAATACTCAGAGATATCCCAGAAAGTATCTTACAGTTCCTTCGTGGCAGACCAGTGCCAGGAAGAGAGAAACCTATCAGAGACAAGTTGAATTCAGTTCCTTTGAGGTGGTAGTGGCAGCTGCCAAGACCGGCCTCTGTTTAGCAAGAATAAAAAACACAGGTGCATGAGATGGGTTGAAACAAAAAACTACTTCTGTCTACTAAAATTACTTCTGTTTTCCTTACTTCAGTTGCACCATCCAAGCCAGAATGCAATATTCTGGGGACAGCAGAATATGGACAGACACTCAATCTGACCTGCATCTCTCGTGAGGGCTCCCCAAAGCCCAAATACACCTGGCAAAGATTCAACGTTCAAAATGAGCCCAGCATACTACAAACAACAGAAGGTACAGGAAACTCAAAACCATTAAGTCTTTGAGCTCTCTGTAGATCAGAGTTGGAAATATTGTAAAATGCAAACACAAAAACACACTTCAGGCTTTTTTCTAGGAAATTCTCTGGCCAGGATTTTGAACAACTGTCCTTTTGAGACAAGACAGTCACAAGTAACTTACCAGGGAAAGACTGTGACCTGAAGTAATAATTGTCAGTAAGATTTTTTTACTTCAGTCTGATCTGGTAGGAAAGGTCTCACTCTAGAAGCAACCAGAAGTAATTCCTTCTTCATTTCTGGGTGTAAGCAAGGCATAACATGAGGAATAACACAGAATTTTCTAACTCCTGTGTTCCTATATCCTGGATTGCTTGACAACGACCAGGTTGCATTCTGGGGTGAAAGCAAACAAAAGTTGGCTCTGGAAGCTGCTTTCCTTCCAGAGATGACTCCTCGCCTAGAAGAAAGTGGTATAAGAAGCAGTTACACCATAATGTAAGAGGCTTATGCCACACAGGCCTCAGTATTTTATTTGCTTTAAGTCAAACCCTAGAAAAGGAACTGAAATTCCATGAGAAGACCTTTGGTAGAACTGTTCACACAAAAATGTGGTTTAGTGTGCAGTTCTGGAGCCCCCAGCACAGGAAGGACATGGAAGTGCTGGAGCCAGTCCAGAGGAGGACACCAAGATGCTCAGAGGGCTGCAGCAGCTCTGCTCTGAGGACAGGCTGAGAGAGTTGGGGCTCTGCAGCCTGGAGAAGTGAAGGCTTCCAGAAGACCTTAGAGTAGCCTTCCAGTATCTGAAGGGGGCTACAGGAAGGTTGTGGAGGAACTATTTACAAGGTCTTGCAATGCCAGGACAAGGGGCAATGGGTTTGAACTGGCAGAGGGGAGATTTAGACTGGATGTCAGGAGGAAGTTGTTTGCAGTGAGGGTGGTGAGACACTGGCACAGGTTGCCCAGGGAGGCTGTGGCTGCTCCCTCCCTGGAGGTGTTCAAGGCCAGGTTGGAGGAGGCCTCGAGTAACCTGTGCTAGTGGGAGGTGTCCCTGCCTATGGCAGGGGGTTGGAACTAGATGATCCTTGAGGTCCCTTCCAACCTTACCATTCTATGATTCTGTAAGTGTAGTAGTGACAGAGGACTCAGATTTATTTCTTTTAAAATCTTATTTTCTTCCTTGTGTGTTCTGCTCCTGAAAGACTAAGTATCTGCGCCTTATTGTAGCATTGCTATGGTAAACTAAATACAATCAGACTCGATGGAATATTCAGCACTCACTAAACTATTCTTGCATAGATTATGCAGAAAACAAAATACCACGAGGGACACAAACCTTATTCTGGCCACTAAGTGGTGCCAATGTATCACAGACAGCCTGAACATACCGGAGTTGCCATCTTACAGCAGCAACTGCCCGATTCCGTTCTCTTCCTGTTCTTCCCTTGGATAGGAGTCTCTTCTGATCTGTTTTCACCTTGTGCTGGTTTGAGGCTAACTGGAGTATTTTAATGGAAAAAATTATATTATAGGCTGTGATGGGAAAAACACTGGTGATGTCTACTTCACTCATAGGCTTGCTGAGACGTAATAGAATAAAAACACAAAACATAGGTAGATAAGACAGTCTCTCAGTCTCTCTCTCTGGGAGCCAGTGGGTCCTCTCCTCTCTGCTGAACAACCTAACTAACCACTTTCATTCTAAACCCCCTGGCCCATCTTCCAAACTCACCTTGCATGTAAG
Source organism: Ramphastos sulfuratus (assembly GCA_013399055.1). Taxonomy (NCBI): domain Eukaryota; kingdom Metazoa; phylum Chordata; class Aves; order Piciformes; family Ramphastidae; genus Ramphastos; species Ramphastos sulfuratus. The sequence continues at coordinate 24,882 of WBNM01022512.1, read as the reverse complement.
GCAAACCCTGGGGGAAGGTAGAGGGGTGGGGAGAAGGTAGAAAGGTGGTTGGGAGCCCCTCCTTGGGACTCTGATTTCTGGGAGGGGGATTGTGTTTCTGTATTCCCTTTAACTTGTATATGTCTGTAACTATTCCTGTCTATTGTGTATATCTCTGCTTGTACATTGTGTTGAGCTGTAAATAGAGCTTCAGTCCTTAACTTCCAGCTGGCTGAGTCTAGTCTGGGGGATTTTACAAAGTGTGGGGGGAAGGGAACTCCCAAACCATCACACACCTCAGTTCTGTTTTCGTTGGGCAGCAGTGTTCAAGTAGCCTGCCGGCTGTCCCCTTCTGCCCCAAGCTGGCTGCACTGATACAAGCAATGCCTTCCTGGGCTAGGTACACATACTAAGCACGCCTCAGTGCTGCAGCATGTGCAGAATACCCTTAGGACACACTCCAAAACTGGTGGCATCTGATCTACATTTCTGCCAGTTTTACTTACCAGTCAATTATTTTTTTTTTTAGTATAGGAGATTTTACAGCCTGACTGTAAACCACAAGTCTGAAAGCTATAAACATCACACTATCTAGCACTAGGTGCCACCAGAGACCAAACAGAATCTCAGTCCCACCAGCAAGCTGGAAAGAAGTGAGCTCACAGGGAAAATAAAAGTGAAGTCACAAAAATTTACTTTGCTTTTACAGCAAGAATCTGTACCTCTATCATAGAATGGTAAGGTTGGAAGGGATCTCAAGGATCATCTAGTTCCAACCCCCTGTCACAGGCAGGGANGCTGCACTCACACTGCAGGCTCATGTTGAGCTTTTCATCAACCAAGATCCCTCCTATTAGTAGATCATTAGCAAAAAAGCACGGACTACACATACCAGTGCCAGACAGAGACACACAAAAAAACCTGACTGCTTGAGGAGGCAGAGCTAAGCTTCAGCATGTGGTTCTGTGCTGGTTTGAGCTAACTGGAATATTTTAATTGAGAAAATTGTATTATGGGCTGTGAAAGGAAAACAATGGTGATGTCTACTTCACTCATAGGCTTGCTGAGATGTTTAGGAATAAGAACTCAAAACAAAAGATGTCAGTCGGGCACAGCGTCCGGGGCTGTCTAGCGGCTTCTGGCTTCTCCTCTCTGCCAATTAATTTCACTAACCACTTTTTCTTCTAATTCCTCCTCTGGCTGATCCTCAAAACCTTGGGGTAAGGTATAGGGGTGGGGAGAAGGTGGAAGGGTGGTTGGGAGCCCCTCCTGGGGTCTCTGATTTCTGGGAGGGGTGTTGTGTTTCTGTATTACCTTTACCTTGTATATTTCTGCCAATATTCCTGTATATAGTGTCTATATCTGCTTGTATATTGTGCTGAGCTGTAAATAGAGCTTCATCTCTTAACTTCCAGCCAGCTGAGTTTCTAGTCTGGGTCATTTTTAAAGCGTAGGGGGCGGGTAACTCCCAAACCATCACAGGTTCAGAGCTCTGCTAGGTCGGACAGAAAACATCAGCATCACAGCTGTTCCATGTCACTGAATTTCCTTCTCTTCATTTTACTTTTGCAGACTGCATAGCCTCTCCCATTCTAGAAAACTATTTCCCTCACTGCTAAATAACTCAGATCTGAAATCCTAAGAGCTGGAGGACCAGAGAGCTTTTTTTGCTGTTTTACAGGTTAATTCAGCAGATGGCCACTCCTCAAAGCTGTAGGCTGGTTTGAGCTGTCTCGTATTTCTCAGCAAAATCCAATGCAAAAAAAGCTTTTGCTAAGCACACATACTCCTTTGCCATCCACCAACCATTTTCTGTCTAAAAGGAATGCTCAAATACCATGTTCCCTCTAATCCAAATAGCACACTTCCTTTTGTCCTCCCACAAATCACACTAAAACCTAGAGGCCAGCACTGCCGCTCAAGCAAGACAGAGCAATCCATCAGCTTTAATCACCTCTCCTCACTCCCACTACCCAGGACTGGAATTGAAGGGCTGCTGCCTCTGCTTCCTACCCTAATTATTTTCCTTTTTTTTTTTTCCTGGGCTGGATTTGTGCTTCACAACAGGGGAACAAATAACTCTGAAGAACATCTCGGCAGATACCTCTGGCTTTTACATCTGCACTTCAACGAACATCGTGGGAACAGCGTTTTGCAACATGACAGTCAGCGTTGTGCCACGTAAGCAGCGCGGGTGCTCACACCAAGAGCAGTACCACAGCAAGCAGCCCAAGTGTCAAAGGCACAAGTGCAACACTCTTGCTTTCTCAAAGCAACCCCAGAAACAACCCAACAAAAACCACACTCACACTCTTGCTTTCTCAAAGCAACCCCCGAAACAACCCAATGAAAACCACACCCACGCTGCTTTTCTTACCTCTAAGACAGATTCTACTAAAGCACTCGCTAGCTTGCAGAGTTAGTTTGCAGATGACAAAACCAATGAGTCAGATAAGCCTGAGACCCCACATCCTAAAACTGAACTGCATTGACAAAGTTCAGCAGCTGTTCAGATCCAGGCACCCTTTGTGTCCAGCCCTGGGGCCCTCCATACAAGGACATGGACCTGATGGAGAGGGTCCAGAGATGGACCGCAAAAATTATTAGAAGACTGGAGCACCTCTCCTGTGAAGACAGGCTGAGAGAGATGGAGTTGTTCTGCCTGGAGAACAGAAGGCTCCAGGAGGGAGACCTTACAGCAGCCTTCCCATACCTGAAAGGGGCCTATAAAAGAGCTAGGAAGGCTCTATTTGCAAAGGGATGTTGCAACTGGACAAGGGCCAATGGGTTTAAACTGAAGAATGGTAGATCTAGATTGGATATTATCATGGAATCATAGAATGGTAAGGTTGGAAGGGACCTCAAGGATCATCTAGTTCCAACCCTCCCACTAGCACAGGTCACTCAAGGCCTCATCCAACCTGGCCTTGAACACCTCCAGGGAGGGAGCAGCCACAACCTCCCTGGGCAACCTGTGCCAGTGTCTCATCGCCCTCACTGCAAACAACTTCCTCCTAATATCCAGTTTCAGTCTCCCCTCTGCCAGTTTAAACCCATTGCCCCTTGTCCTGTCATTGCAAGACCTTGTAAATAATCCCTCCCCAGCCTTCCTGTAGGCCCTCCTCAGATACTGGAAGGCTACCACATATTAGGAAGAAATTCTTTACTATGAGGTTGGTGGAACACTGGAACAGGTTGTCCAGAGAGGTGGTGGAGGCCCCATCCCTGGAGGCACTGAAAGGTCAAGCTTGATGGAACTCTCAGCAACCCAGTTGAGCTGGGGACATCCCTGCTTACTGCAGAGAGGTTAGACTAGATGATCTCTAGAGGTCCCTTCCTAACCCAGTGCATTCTACCATTCTTCTGACTAATTGCTCCTGTAAAATTATCACTTACCCAGTACAGATTCATTTCCAGTTGNGTTTGCAGTGAGGGTGGTGAGGCACTGGAACGCGTTCCCCAGGGAGGTTGTGGCTGTTCCCTCCCTGGAGATGTTCAAGGCCAGGTTGGACGAGGCCTTGAGTGACCTGTGCTAGTGGGAGGTGTCCCTGCCTATGGCAGGAGGTTGGAACTGGATGATCTTTGAGGTCCCTTCCAACCTTACCATTCTATGATTCTATGGGTTCATGTTCTTCCTCTGGCATCAACACAGGCAGCAGAAAGCACAAGAGAAAAAAAGAAATCAGGGAAAAGTGTACATTGTTTTCTGCTTTCCATTTCTAGCCTAGTGGCTTCCATATCTTCTCACAGACTACGCCAAATATTACCAGATCTTTGTGGTCTTTGGGGTAGAACCCAAACATGAATTAGCAAGCCCAAGTCAGTCAAGCATGTACAGCTTCTTGGTAAGCAAAGCCCAGGCTGTTGCTTATTTCTCCAAGGCCACACAGGTGTTTCCATCCCCGCTAGCATAAATCACCATGAGGCTTTGTACTCAGAATTATGACTCCAAGATAAAAACTTTTTGTTTATCCACATAATGAAAATGGGCCACTGGTAGAAAAATGGGATGAGAAAAGACAAAACCACTCACCCTTTCTCTGTATAGATATCACAGAAAAATGGTAGCTCGCAGACCTCTTCTATCACTGGCAAGACTTAATTTATGGAGTTCAGCTTGGTACATTTCCAGGTCAGCTTAGAGCAGTCTAAAACTACTGTAACACAAAATATCTTCAGTAAAATTTGTAGCTGGTTTTAATTAACATCTCTACTTACAAACACTGCTTTAGGGAGCAAGTGGATAGAAGTGAACCATACAAGGAGACACCTACAAATAATCAGAGCACAGAGGATGACATTGAGAATGAATGAAGAAGCAGGAGGCCAACACAATCTTCAGGATTTACTGAGGCACAGACACTTCTATAGAAAAGAAATAAATCCTTCTTTTTTTTTACTGCAAGAAGGGAGGTTGTTTGGTGTTTTGGTTTTTTTGTTGTTTGTTTTTTTTTTTTTTACAACAAAATGAAATCTAATGGCTCTGCCTTCAGGTTATGGGAAAGAACATCCTTGTTTTGATGCAAAGGCTGGACTTAATGTGCAGTGAGTATTAACACATAACTTCATAAGGGAAAACAACACACCTGCCCAGAAATAATCAGTCTTCCATGATTCTACATTTCCCACTTTCTGAAAAGAGATACCAGTCAGGTCTATTTGGACAACTGAGTTGCTGCTGCATCTGCAGATGCACAGAAAGTTTCAAGGTGACCAACTTCAAGTCATGTAGAAAGGGTGGTCGTGTTTACAGTGTAATATAAATGTCACAGCTCACAGCACTGTCTAGTAGAGACATGATTTTATCCAGACCAAACCAAGTTAATTCTAAAGGGTATTTTATTAAATGTGTTCTTTGTATATACCATGTATTCACTGGANGAGGGCTGCAGCAGCTGTGTTTGGAACAGCAATGCATACTAACAGAACAGATAAGGTAAGAAGTTAGATGGAATTGTAATTGGCAGCTGGTAAAATCTAGAAACCTATATACTATAGCCTATATACTATCAGATTCTTGAAGAGTTCCAGCTCAGAGACTTCCTAAATACTAATTTTCATTACATTATCCTTTCCTCCTGACTGTTGCATGGACAATCAGAACTAGCCCATTGCTCCTGCTGCTTAAAAAAAAAAAAAAAAATTACAGTGTGAGAGCGTTGGACAGTGGCAAGGACACCTTTAATAAAAAGAAGAGGAAAAAAATAAATAAAGAGGGAAAAGGAAACGAAATCTCTTTCAATTCCAAATTGTAACAATTTAATCAGTTTGTGCAAAACTGCATGCAAATGTAGAGAGCTCCCACCACTAGCATCTTATCTTTGCAAGAGAATGGACTGTCTGTCCAGAACACTGTCAATATGGTATTATAGCTAATCAAGAGACATATTCAGTGAATTACTTGCACCACAATATTTAACCTTTCAAAGCTCTCTCTTGTGTCTTCGACTTCAGAAGTTTCAGAAACTTATTGCAATGCCTCCCAGATGCCCTTTACCCCCAAGTAGTTACTTTTAAATCTGTAACAAAAGCCTAAAATATAACCCTGAAGAAGAACCAGCAATCCTCCTACACACAGGCAGCACTTTGTAGATTTTGAACTATGCAAATCAGAGTACCAGAACTGTTATTCTGGGTAGCTTTCTTCCTTCATTTCACTCGGTACCTAAAACATAATTATTCTTTTGTATTAGTAACAAGCAACAACCAACCACCAGAGCTCTTTTACAAAGTACATACAACCTCCAATCTATCTGGCAACGAACAACCTGAAATGCAACTCAGCAAGACATTCTGAGGACATATTTCTATGCTTCGTTTAGATGCACGACAAAACGTTGCAAAAATGGATGCCTGGAAAAGAATCTTGCACGCAGAAGCTGAAGGCAGATAAAACCTGAAGTGCATAGTTCAGAAACAGGGCTGAGGGTGCATTTCAACCTCTTTTGTAAGAACCTGGCAGGAATCATCTAATTAGCATTGTAAACAGGTTTTTACTGTGAAACAACAGCTATTTCTTTTATAAATATTGCAAACAGTAGTCAGCATTTGGCTATCCCTCACAAACACCTGTACCCTGCAGCAGAAGAGGGCTTCTGCTGAGGTTTAATATTGAGGACTTGAGTGACCTGTACTAGTGGGAGGTGTCCCTGCCTATGGCAGGGGGTTGGAACTAGATGATCCTTGAGGTCCCTTCCAACCTTACCATTCTATGATTCTATGATATGTGAAGCTTAATTGCTTATCAGCTTCAGTCTTGAAGTAACATTTGCACAGTGGTCACTTTAACTCTCAAGAAGAATTGAGATTAGCAAATCTGCATTAAGTTATCTGAAGAAACCAGCCCTAAACCACGGAAGAGATTACATAACAATGCTCAAACCCATGAATTTAATTCTCTGTTAGCAAGTTCCTTAAGAAAAAACAAGATTCAAACCTGAGAACCCTTAAAGCAGAATTAATTACACTCTGTAATGCTAAGAGCAGTTCAACACCAGGAAAAAAACTAAGCAGTAAGACACAGCAAAATAGCTGATATATTTCTGTGCTTTCTCTAAGTTGGTTTTTTTTTTTTTCAGTAAGACTACAGTTTGCAACTTGTGTGTTTATCAGAATGCTACACGTGCTTTTCCTCAACAAGTTTGTTAAAATCAGCCAAAAATACACATATTCCATTCCTATCTTACTCCAAGGCTTTCCTATGACTGAATTGTGTGTCTTGTATGTCTTGTAAGAGTATGAGTAACTCCAAGAGCCTGTAATATATACCCACAACTTGAAACAAAATCAAAGCAGCACTGGTGTATTTGTGGAAAGATGGGGAAATCTAACAATACATACTTAATTCTTATCATGGAAACCAACCAGGATGGTCAGGCACAATTTGGCCTTAGCAAATCCATGCTGTTTCTAGACTCCTCTCTTCTCCTTCACATACCCAAAAATTTATTTTAAGAGACTCACTTCACTTTTCCAAGGATTCCAGTGGAGGTGAGCAACCTATGGTTTCCTGGATCATCCTTTTGACAGATAGGTACAATATTTGCCTTCCATTGCTATGGACTTCCTATGCTCTCCATGACTTTGCAAAGGTGGGAGAACAGCCTGGCAAAGGTATCAGGCAGCTTTCTGCTTGCTTTATGACCCTCAGGTGCTGTTCATCTGGGTCTATGTGACTTTTCTGGGTCTAAAACTCCACTGGACCATGATTTGCTCCTCATCCACTGTTTTCCTCCCTGAACCTTTCCTAAGAGACCTGAGAGATTTTATTAGAAAAGGTTGAAGCAAAGAAGGTACTGAGCACCTCAGCCTTACCTGTGTAGCTCCAGCCACGTTACTGAATCACACCATTCAGCAACAGGATCTTGTTCAGTCTTCTACTGATAACAAATTTTAAAAACTCTCTTCTTGATGACCTTGATCCCTTGCAAAGATCAACCCCATGTGAGCTTTGGCTTTCCAAACATCACCCCTACAGGCCTGGCAAGTATTTGTGGTTTCTTCCCATGGAAGCCACACCTGCTTCTACCTCCCTTATACTGCTCTAGGACTATGGTGCATCTCTGAGTGCTGAGAAGATGAGACAGTTGCCTGATCAATCTACCTTCACTGGAAGATGCTCTTAATAAAATCCTTTTTTCTTCAGAGCTGACTCCCAGGGATTCCACCCTTCCCTGAGTTTGGCTGAGATGGAGTTAATTCTCCCCTCAGCATCTTTTGCAGGGCTGTGCTTTGCAGTGGTAGCTGGGTGTGGATAACACACCAGTGTTTTGGCTGCTGCTGAGCAGTGCTCACACAGCATCCAGGCTGTGCTTTGCCAACATTCCGCTGCCCCCAGCTAACAGTATGCTGAGGGGTGGGTAAGACCTTGGGAGGGGACAGAACCAGGTCAGCCAAAACCAACTGACCAAAGGGGTATTCCATATCATAAGAGATCAGCTCAGATACAAAAGCTAAGAGAGGGAGTGAACTGTGGGGGCATTAATTAATGGTATCTTGATAGAGAATAGTATTTTTGTCTGCTGTTGTGCAGCTTTTGCCCTACTGAACTGCTTCTGCTTTTACCCATGGCCTCTTGTTTTATGTTTTTCCTCTCCCCCCTCCACCTAAGAAGGGGAAGGATAGAGCAGCTTCAGTGGGCATTTGGCCCCCAGCCAGGGCCAAACCATCATACCCTATTTTCCACATAACCTCCAAGGTCTGTTCTCACTGCCTTCCCCACTCTTCTCAGGATCTTGAGAACCATTTCCCATATTAGGCAGATACAAGTGCTGGCAGTGCCACTGCTTATTTCAAGGTTCAGCATAGTGCACAACTCAGAAGATCAGACAAGGAAGAGTTAATCATCTCACCATTCATGTTGCTAGAGTAACAGCATTACTTTTCTATTTATTTGTATAATCTGTTGCAGGAAAGACACCAAGGCAATCTTCTATCTAAAGAAGTTCACAGTACAATGAGCAAACTGTTAAGATTAATTCTGGATGTGTTGGAACTAGTACTGAATTTATTACACCCCAACATAAGGGAATCTGGAACTTCTCTCTCCTACATTTCACCTGTTCAATAGGGAATGAGTGGAATTATTTGAAAACTGTAATTGGAGAAGCTTGAGGGAGCTTGTAAGACAGAACCAAAGAAAAGGGAGGGAACATAGACCCCAAAAAAGTGTTTGCCCATTTTAATTTTATTGAATCACTGAAATAATTAGTTTCAAATTCTTGCTAGGGGAAAGGATTAGCAATTTTTAATTCAACTAACAGGGCAAAAGGCACAATTTCTCTGTTAATTATTACTGGGGGAAAAAAAACAAAACAAAACCCCACATAATTAAAGACAGCAAGAACAGAAAGCTTCAGGTATTTAGCAAGGCAATCCAGACAGGGCTCCCTTGAATATCAGATTTCATTCACTAATGTTAAGGGTTAACCCCTCCTGGGGGTGGTCTGAACCTGACCCCAGGTGCAATGGTTAGCCCACTCCCACTTCCTATCTGGACTCCCTATAAAAGGAGAGCAACTTCCTATTTCTCTCTCTCTGCCCTACCTCACCTGACACTGGCCCCCTGTGCCAGCTGCTCCTGCTTTGCCACTTGGCCAGCCAACCACATGGTGGACCAACCACCTCCTGAATCTACCTCCATTTATTTCCATCTATCAGGTTTTGTATATATTTTGTATTTTGTTTCCCTTCCCTATATCTTTTTTTAACTCCCCTTACCTTAAATACCTTTAATTTATTGTTAAAGTTTTTCTTTTAACTTCCCAATCAAAGAAAGACTATTCTTTGGGTGTTTTACCCCTTTTCACTCTCTATACCTAATTCTTTCTCTTTCCAAAGGGGGAGGCATCCTACATATGTTATTGTTCTGTTAGGCTTTGGATTTCTGGGAAGCTTAAACTAGAACAATACAACTAAACACAAATTTTCATTTGGATGCATTGGACATTCAGTACATCTAACTGTGCTTGCTCAAGACCCAGAGACTCTGGAATGGAAGCAAGTTTTCTATTTGGGTGTATCTCAGCATGGACTTCACTCTAGGTAGATGCACAGAACACACCCAGCGGAACAAATAAAGTATCATAGAATGGTAAGGTTGGAAGGGACCTCAAGGATCATCCAGTTCCAACCCCTGCCATAGGCAGGGACACCTCCCACTAGGACAGGTCACTCAAGGCCTCCTCCAACCTGGCCTTGAACCCCTCCAGGGAGGGAGCAGCCACACCCTCCCTGGGCAACCTGTGCCAGTGTCTCACCACCCTCGCTGTGAAGAACTTCCTCCTAACATCCAGTCTAAATCCATAGTCTAAATTTAAGTCTATATCAGCTTTGCCATTTGATCAAGGATCACAGCACTGCTTCCTCCAGTATCACATGCACCTCAATATCAAGATACAACAACAAATACTTCACAGATCCAGAAAATTCCTACCAAATTATTGCCTCCCTTGTATCTTCTAAGATTCCGATGACTCACATGTTGCTAAATATGTAACAAAGACTAATCTTACTTTAGACACAGCAAACACTCTCTGACAACTTGTTATAATGCAGATTCTGAAACTGGCACAAGTGTTGAGCCTACAGACCTCAGGAGCAAAAAGATTCCTAGGCTTCCCTTCCCACACATCACCAGCTGTCCAGCTTGTTTTCTCGCACTTGGAAGGTGAGAAGGGAGAGCTGTTCTTTATGTCAGAGAGAAGCTGGAATGCAGAGAGCTCTGTCTGGGACTGGACAGTGAGCCAGGAGCTCTTCTGTTAAACACAAAGGAAAGACAAGCATGGGTGATGTTCTGGTGCAATGTCCACTTAGATGGCCTCATCAAGGCTTTCTTCACACTGTTGGACACAGCCTGACACTCTTGATAAAAGTGAGTGAGGAGCCAAGGAGGAAAGGCACTTTCTACTAGACCTCCTACTTACAAAATAATAACTGGTCACAGATGTGAAGGTCAGGGGGCAAAGTCAGCTTCAGTTTATCTACGAGATAATGGAGTTTGGGATGCTAAGAGGGAGCAAAAATGAGGATCACAACTCTGAACCTCAGGAGAGTAGTCTGGCCTCATTCAGAGATCTGCTCAGAAGAATGCTTTAGTATATGGTCCTGAAGAGGAGAGGTCCAGGTGAGCTTTTTGATTTTTCGAGTATGACCTCCTTCAAGATGAACAGGAAAACAAGCAGACCCAAGAGCTCCTGAGAGAACTCTTACATAAAAAAGGAAACATATGAAAGAGGTAGCAGTGGGGACAAGTGATCTGAAAGAAATACAGAGATGCTGTGCGAGTGTGCAGGTATGGAGTTAGGAAAGCCAAAGCACACCCAAAGTTCAATCTGGTCAAGCACATAAAGGACAACAGAAGGGCTTCTATGGGTGCATCCAAATGCAAATGGGGAGTTGGTGATAAAGGACTAGGCAGCAGCTGAGGGACTGAATGCCCTCTTTGTCCTTATCTTTACTGGTAAAGTCAGTTTTCCCAAACTAAATTCAAATTGAAGACAAGGCCAGGTATTATCCCATCTACAGTATGTATTTAAGAGAAGATGTCTGCTAGGTCAAAATACAAGTTACTATTAAAAATATTCTCAGCGGAAGCAGAGAGAGTGGTTGAATAGGAACTTCTGCATATCTGCTTTCTCTGGTTTATTGGAAAAGTGGGCAAACCAAAGATGCACCAGAACAGCCTTATTTTTCACTATGGGTTATATGCTCTGAATAGAATGCAGAAGAATGTGATTACAGCTTAAAATACTGATGTCATAGGCTAGATCAGCAAAGTTGTTACCACAGACCATTGGTGTTTTTATGACACACAGACAACTGTTCTCCTAGCCAAAACCTTTAGAGTGGTAACACACAATTCAACAATTCATCTACTATTCATATAAGAAGCAAACCCACCTATTAACTTCTTCATGTGAATGCAAAGCCAGAAAGCCCTTGCCCANGGGGCTCCAGAACTGTACAAAGAATCCCATGAGTATCCCTGGAGTAAAGTAAGCTACCACTAATCAGGATCAAAAAGAAACTGTCAGATGTCTCCTTTGGAGGGTTCCATTTGTGTGGTACAAATACAGCCATATGCAAAGGGTATTAAGTTACTCTTAACTTCTTACTATGTGGAAAGTACATGTTTAAAGCTCCCAGGCTACACCAGTTCTGCTCAAAACCCATTCTGCCTTTACTTTGTTTTATTCCCCCTTAAGAATTTTGTCATGCAAGTGGGGAGAATTTTGTTCCAATTTTGATACAGTTTGTGCTTTACCAGTAGCACTCCTTGCACTTAAGAGGTATGCTTAGGCTGTAAATCTTCCCTTCATCTTTCCATTAAATGAAAGAAGCATTACCACATTGTGCTTATTAAGCAGAATTTATTTTTTCAAGAAATGAAACAAAAGTTTCAAACTGCAAAACAGCCAGGGAAGCAGAGCTCCAAAACTGAAGGACTTTCCATCACCCAACAGCTGCTGGGAAACCCCCTCTATATATGCAAAATAACAGCATTAAACGGGCTTCATCAGATTAATGGATTCAATTGCACTATACAGATTTTTACAGTTCTCACTACAAACACCAGCACAGGTTGCTGGTTACTACAGTCAGATTGTTGCTGCTCTAGTTAAGGGACCACTGCCTACAACTAGGTCTTCTCCAGCTTACATACTATGTTGTTACAAGTGACAATATATAGGCACACCATGGAATTCCAACTTTGTATTTCTCCACTTCTTGAATTCTGTATCTCAGTCTTAAACATAGGCAATTCCTTAAACACAGTAACAAGTACTCTTAGGTTTGTGTACTTAACTGATACTGAATATTCTAATAGCAATGAATTCTCCTCTTCATAAGAACTAAAACCTCTACTGCAATACTGGCATCTGAAAATAATTCAGAGGTTAGCTCTGCATGTTTTGATGTAAGTGACAGCCATTGCTGCACTGACAAGAAACTTAAAACTCAAACTTAACTCTATTCCAATGCCGAGAAGCCTTCACCACTACTAAACAGACACTCTTACTGTTATAACATTCCTAAATATGTCATTGGTACATCTCAGCCTTACATGTTTATCATCCCTTATATGGTGAAATTTAACAGGTAGAACAGCAGCCTCAAATGAAGGAAATCAAGAAAATTCAGTGACATAAGCAAACCATTATGTAAGAAGCATCAGAATAGTTCACTGATCCTGTAATACTGGAGCAAGGGCCTCAACTGGCCTTACAGCAACTGTAGCAGGTTTCCAATTAAACCAGCAAGGGGACATACTGATCAGCATGCTCAGGTTTATTCACAGGTGTTTTGACCTCTTACTTTGAGTTCTGGTGGGGTTTTTTTTCCCCCTACTATCCAGAAGAATGAACTGTTCAAGTTTCAGTTCCTACAAGGAATGAAATAAATATATCTTCTTAGAGTTAGCTGCTACAGAAATAGCACTTCAGAGCTGGAACTCTGCTTGAACAAAATGTAGAAACAACTCCAAAAAATAAGCTCTTATTCTGAGAATCAGTTGCTTAAAGCCACATGGACTAAAGATGAGGCCGAGACAAGGGACAGCTTTTTGGGGAGCAGTCCAAGATTTGCACCTCCATAAAACACCCTAATGTCCTAGTGATATACCAGTATCCCCATTTCTATGTGCCTTCCACAAACTGTGACTGGTATCTACTCAGCCCAACTAAAAACTCTGAAATTTTATCTGCTGATCAGTGTATCAGTTTGAATTTGATATTCCTTTTTAAAATAAACCAACAAACCAAAAAACAACCATGAAAGCAACAACCAACCAACTCGCATCACCTACACTCCTCTCCAGTCTGTAGGTTTGAGGGATATGCATTTTCTAAACAGCAAACTGATGTAAAGGGAAGAAAAAAAAAAAAAGCACACAACCACACAAACCCAAACAATTTACATCATAGTAGTTCCTGATGTATGAAGCTTGTGCCTCTAAAAGAACACTAACAGGTGGGTAAATCTGCCACAACATTTCTTCCAAGACACTCAGAGAAAGCCTGGTCTTTTGCCTTGAACGACCACTCAAAATGCTTATGGCTAGAACTTAGAAGATGACAGCAAAATCTTCAAGACCATTACACCTCTAATTTCTCTAGTGCTGTCCTTCATAGCTTCAATGCTTCAACCCTTATACAGTGAAATTCTATCTTCCACATGCAGAAGAGGAGGAGCTGCTTAATAAAGAACATTGCATTGGCCATTAAAGAATTCATTTAATCCAACTGACACTGACTAATCGATCTTGAATTTGCACACCTATTAAGAAACAGAACTAATATGGCATGCATATTTGAAGAAAAGTTGCAGCTGTCAGGTTCCTTCAAAATGTCTTCCTACAGATAATGAACAAGATTTTAATCTTCGAATCCAGTCATCAATAGTTTTATAATTGTAACAAGAACTCAAACTGTCAAGAATTTCACCTAAGATGAAAAACTGCACTCTGGAGAAACTGCTGATTATCTTAAGGAAAGAAGAACAATCAGAATTTACAGCTGTCCTGTAGAAGAAATTCAGTTACTGAAAAACTTGGGACAGATCAGATGCACTTTTCAACAATCGAGTAATTCCTCTTCCTCGCGTGGTACTTGCTTTGTAAAGAACATTCTTCACACCACGCGGAGAATCACCTAAGAGATTAAATATAGTATGCAAATCAAATCAGTCTTTAAAACTTGCATAAATTAATGGAGTTGTTCTTTGCACGATGTGAAGCTAAACCTATCCAAAGCGCTCCAATGCAAAAAGTCAAGACAGGGCTTATGTCCTCTATAAACACCAAGACCATAAGATCTCACAATTTATAATTGTAAGAGTTTCAAAGTTTAATTTAGCCTGTATTTTAGATGCAATAAAAAAGGATGTGAACTCAATTCTTACAGCTTTTGTCCTACAAACTTGATTCTATTCTTCTGAAGATTAGCCATCGATTGCCCTGATGAACTGAGCTCATGTGCCTCCTACTAAAATTGCATCTCCAAAAAGACAACTTAAATGAGCAGTCTTCATGAAACTACTTGAATACTTGTAACACATACCAGCTAAGTCTGCATATATAATGACTTAAGAGCTAGGAAACCACTGTAAAAGACAGCTTTGCCTTAAAGCACCTACACATATGATAACTGCAGAAAAATAAAGGAGTATAATTTGGAGACCAACAGTTGTAATAAAAATAATAAACTGACCACAAGACTGTGTCCAGTAAGAAAAAAGGACAGCTCTGTGTCCTCAGAAATTCCGTGAAATCTATATGCAGAAACAAGCGCAGCTCATGGAGAGCTGTTTAAGCTATACACCATTGACCAGCCACACCTAACCCCAGAAATGTGAGGAAGCAGCAACTGGATTAAGTTTAAACTCACAATTAGAAAGAATGAGCTCTTGATTCTGACGTGGAGAAGCTAAATGTCTGTCACACTCAGAACGCTCAGCCTTCATGCTCTGTACAAAGAAATAAATATTCAAAATAATACTTGTCTTTTAAAATGCAATATACACAACTATCCACAAAACCTATGGTTTAAAGAAATAATAAATAAATAAATAAAAATCACAGGCAATGACCCAATCAGATTATTTTTCATTCTGCTCAATATAGGTCACAACAAACAGCAAAGAGAAGACTTCAAACTTGCCAGTCTCAAGCTAGCAAATTCCAGTTGACTAGAAATAAACCAGGACACCAGTTTAAACAATCTGACCTGAAAACGTCCAGCATCCAGTATCACCATCTTGGTATTTCTGCTTTCACCATAATCACAGTCTTTAGGTAGGTGAGCAGCTGTCAGTGAGACTCCATATACACTAGCTAAAGATCTGCTGATGCAGTAACTGGACCAAAGGAAAAAAAGAAAACAGGACAGTTTGGCTAAGGGGGCTGCAATGCTCAGATACAGAAGCACAGCATTTTTAGTTTTTCAACAGGCAAACAAAAGCAACTACAGACTGAAATGCACAGAGCATGAAAAGAGGGCAAAAAGACATCACAACAGCTAAGTAGTTATCCTGCATCCTTCCAAGACCACCAGTCTATCCTACAATTTCACATGAAATTAAAAGAGCTGCTTCCCCACATTATCAAATGTAGCCACTTAGAAGTGTGAAAAGCAACATTTTTTTCTGCAAGGCACAGTATTACACAAGATTTTTTTTAATTAAAGACTACTACTTATTATCTCTCTCAGGGTGCTGCTGCTACTGACAGCTCTTTTAATGATTATTTCCTCATTTCCCCAACTACCTACTTTCCCTTTCCCCACACCAAAAAGATTACAGAACCTTGTGTATCTACATTACATGTAAGGCAGTATAGAAAGTTTCCAAAACAGAGACATACTAAAATATACTGAGAATTTCTCACAAGATATAGGTATATTAAAACTTCTGAAGAAAAACAATTAATTCCAATGCAATTAACACTTCTGTCCATTATCCAACAGTAAGTGGAGGTCCTGAAACAATGACTATAGCATGATGGACTTCACTATAACATTACATTTAAGTGCTAAGACTTGCAGCATACTACTAAGCCATACAAACAATAATTAAAGTTGCAAATAGAACAAAATCTTGCAGGTGGAGGGAGTAAATAAAACTCAGGATCTATAACTAAAGTGCTCCAATCAGTTGGAAAAGCCAAAGTCAAAAATGAGCATCATGACAAAATAAAAATTACAGTATCACAGTATAAGCAAGGTTGGAAGAGACCTCAAAGGTCATCAAGTCCAACCCATTACCACAGACCTCGAGACTAGACCATGGCACCAAGTGCCACGTCCAAACATGCCTTGAACACCTCCAGGGATGGTGACTCCACGACCTCCCTGGGCAGCCCATTCCAGTGGGGAATGACTCTCTCAGTGAAGAACTTTCTCCTCACCTCGAGCCTAAACTTCCCCTGGCACAGCCTGAGACTGTGTCCTCTTGTTCTGGTGCTGGTTGCCTGAGAGAAGAAAGCAACCTCCTGCTGGCCACAACCACCCTTCAGGTAGTTGTAGACAGCAGGTAGTTGTAGACAGCATCATACTGGAGATAACTCCTTAGCAATACTCACGCAATTTTCTTACAGGATGCCAAAGCACAGTAGACTGTATCATTCTCTTCATGCCACTTGCACCTACACAAAAAAAAAAAAGTTCAGGCTTATTTCAGAAGCATCCATACCATTAATCAGCATGAACAATAGGTCTGGTCAGAAGGAAGAGGAACAAATATTAAATAAGTTATTTTTTTGTCTCACTGACCATTTAAGTTCCTTGAAAATTTCACACAGGACCAGTGTTCAATAACTAAGCTTTAAGTGGTTTATGCAGAGTTACAAGGTATGCTCAACAGGCAGCCTGCTCCATGCAGAGGTGAGGGGAAGGGAGAAAAAGAGAATCCTACAAGATAAATGGAATTTAAAGACAATCTGAAGCTTCCCATTAATATAGTTCCTCTTAGTATAAATATCCCCACTTTTGTCTCCAGAAGGGTGGTTTAAAGTATATTTTTCCATTCTTGTTAAGGTCTCCCTCTAATACAAAGATACTCATGGATATGGAAAACTGCCTGCTATTAAAAGACAACATGACACATTATCTCAGTGGATCTTAAATTCATACCATAAGCAGACTTCCAAGAGTAATTTTAAAGATATACTAAAATTTAAGACCAAATTATTGGTTCTTATTTAGAACAGCAGCAGAAGAAAAGTTAATTTCTAAGTTAACTGTGTCACTGCTAAATATTTCTCTGCAGCACCACAAGCTACGTAACACTACTTTGTACAATCAAAGAATCTGAAGGCAGGGAAAGTTTCATCATTCAAGACACACACACACATGCAAGAAATCCTACAAAGTAAAAAATATTCTAGATGTGTAATAAAGAACATTTATTTCCAAAGAAAAAACACAGGCTCTTGCTTAACACTTATGCCTGAGAAATTGATTTGTACCACTGGCAAATATAGCTCCTCCTTCATCAAAGCAACAGAGTGAGACATCTGATGTGTAACAACCAACAGATCCCATCCAAATTGCACTTCGAGTCCAAATCTCTCATTTCTTTGATTTCTAGTTAAATGCCACAACATATATTATTCTCACTTTTCACCCCTCCTTTAAATTAGGCCTCAGATGCAACATTAAAAAGCCATCTATTATTACACTTCTTTTGGGAAAGCATTTTTCATTTCCAGTTGTACTCATGCAGTGACAAGAAGCATTTCTGACTAGAAAGCTTACACAACATTTTAGCCTAGCAGCATACAGCTGCCTGTAAGGCACTAAATCATGTTAGGCTAACACTCATTTCTACAAAGAACCCAAGATACCTGGTATTACTGCAGAAATCCCACAGGAAGACATCTAGTTCTCTGCAGATCCAAGTCTTAGATGGCTCCTTTTGGTATTTCTTCTGGTACAGTTCTGTTACCAGGTCTTCTACAGCAAGAAGCTCCAGGTGGGTCTCAATGCCTGCAGTCCAGAGAATCCACATCGGGAGAACGGAAGAGTTGGTGAATAATTCCTGTTCAGCTCACTTCTCAAGTCAGTCCCTGTCCACTGCCCAGCCTCTCACCACAGCATCAAACCCCTTGTAAACCTTAACAAGTTAATCCAATCAGTAGTTTTAAGAAAACCTGGCTTCTTATTATGGTAGTACAGGATGACCCACTTTAATTCTCTCCACCTAAGTAACGATGTATCCTACTTGCAGGCTCTCTCCTCAGAAGCTGTTTCTCTTCCCATGTGTTACCAAACGCTCATCTCCACAGTAATCTCACTGCCCCTAGTGCTCCTTTAACTGGCTGAGCAAGAAACAGTGTATGTTATTCTACAGATGTGCTCATTAGTCAGGTAGCTACGCGGGTTGCTGATTTGCCGTCACTGATGGGGTGGAAGAGGGAGAAGCACATAAAGTTTTCCTAGCTATCAGTATCAGGTATTATGGAACCTTTTGAGACCTGAAGATTTTCAGGTAAACACAGCTATCCACAAATACATAACCCTCCCTTCTTGGGGATGGGGTGTAGGCCCAGAATAATCCCTTTCCTACCTGTTACAGTAGCCATTCGATTGAGACACCAGCTAACTCGGAATCTGTCGTTATACTGAAGGAAAGAAAATTTCAGTCACATTGAAGTAGTACACTATGTAATTCTGGCATCTGCAAGACTTCTGAGTAGGTCTGAAAAAAATTCCCATCCAAAATGAAATCAAATGTTTTCAGGACTAAGTGTACACTCTTCCTGAAAATGATCTTGAAAAGGAACCAAATTCCATGGAGGCTTTCAACCAAATCACAGGAGAAATTTAGGACTAAAGTTTGTGGACAGATTAAAGGTTACATCAAACTACTGGTATCACCTTTAAGAGATTTTTTTTTGTTTAATGCGTATTTCTTCAGAGTTCTGTATTTATGGACTGAGCCAAAAATCTGGACCTTCCCAACTTTTTAGGAATTAACATTAGAATTATAGAATGGTAAGGTTGGAAGGGACCTCAAAGATCATTAGTTTCAACCCCCTGTCATAGGCAGGGACACCTCCCACTAGGACAGGTCACTCAAGGCCTCATCCAACCTGGCCTTCAACACCTCCCTGGGCAACCTCTGCTAGTGTCTCACCACCCTCACTGCAAACAACTTCCTCCTAACATCCAGTTTCAACCTCCCCTCTGCCAGTTTAAACCCACTACCCCTTGTGCTATCATTGCAAGACCTTGTCAAGAGTCCCTCTCCAGCCACATTTGAACGGAATCAAAACATAACTTAGTTGTCATGAAGCTTAAATGCTTCTGAATCTTAACATTTTGGTTTGCTCATCAGCAAATAAAATTTGAACAAAAAGTTACAATGTTTAGTATTTTCAAGGGGAAAGAGCAATAAAAACATAAAAACACCCTTTAGAAAAGCAGGATTGTGTGACTATCACTCAGAACAAGCACCTTAAGTCCATCTTAAAAGACTATAACCTAAGTCAAAAGAACATTAGAGAATGAGTGAAAGGTTTATATAAGGATCAGAAGTGCAGGCTAAAAATAAGACCACCTCTGCTTCATAAATAGGTTAGGTTCTGGAGCCTTTTCTTCTTGCATGGAACTATGAAACTTCAGAAAATACTTATTTACATTGATAACGCTTTAGAGTGAAGTATCTCCTTAATCATCCAAAACAAGTTATGTTAGAGGTTTTGACTTAGAACATCTTACTTTAACCTTGACCATACCCTGCAGTAAAAGCGATGCTGAACACCTCTGGCTGGCTGGACAAACTCAAGAAGTTCCTGTAAGACAACTGCGTAACAAGCGCGTGAAAGGTGGAATCCAGATATAGGGATCTTATGAGTGGCATCACCTAGTGAAAGGGGAAAGGGGGGTTGGTAGGGCAGAAAAAAAACCATGAATTCAAGTTATGAAAAATCCTGTTTCCTTAAATAATACACACAAACACTTCCCTGCTCTACAGGCAATGTCTGTGATTAAGCTATCTCTTGCTTCCCTCAGCAGAAGACTAGTGGGTCTGAGATGTGAGCAAACACTCACGCAATTACTGCTTTTAAAAGACCATTATCTAAGTATTTGTCATAGGAAAACACGGGCCAAGTTTGTTCCCTCTATACACAAGAGGAGGAAGTGTCCCAGCAGAAACAAACTGGAATCTACAAACACTATGTAAGAGTCACAAGGGAAACAAGGCAGGCCAGGCCAAGCCAGATGCAACAACAGTATAAATACTCTCACTTTGTTGATCTATGTAAAGCTGCAGAACACTTGCAACCTTTAAATACAAACTAGTATCTTTGAGCTACTCTATTATAAATTGACACTTCATGGTGAAGATATACACAAGGACTATTAGGAGAAGGACGCTGTTCAGGTAGGCTTGAAAGCATTTAAAGCTGTGTAAACTTGCTTATTTAAGAGCATACTGCAGTTGTTATTGAAATGAAATAGGAAGACAGAATACAAATAATTCACCTTGAATTGCTTTAGTAGTGACAGAAGTGCTCTGCCATTTGTGGGTACAAGAAGCATATACAAGGTGACTGTGACAAGCTGCTCTGTCACTCCTTCCTTTTTGAAACTTAGACAAGTTACCAGAAGGAGAAACTGTAGACTTAAAAAAAAAATATTTGGATACAGGTCATAAGCAAGGTCTAAAACTGTATACCTTTGCATACCATTCTTTTTCTCCACTGATACTCACTAGCAGCCTGGCAGTGGTACCGAAAACCACATGGTGGTACTTCTGCAGAAGAGCAGGGAACACAGGAGGAAAAGAACAATCATCATCCAACATCCACAATGACAGATCCTTAACTCTCGCCTACACACTACAGTACAAAAAGAAATGCTTCATCTTCCCTTGTAGCTTTGCAACAGCATCACAAACTATTTTCCGGAAGTTATTTTCAGTTACAGGCATTTAAAAAAAACAAATCATTGTGTAGTGTGCATACTTCAGTCCAATCAAGACAAAAATTCACTGGCATGGAATATAAAGCACAACTCCTGAAAGTCCTTCTGGTTTTATTCTACCCTCTCTGAAGCTCCATGCACTTCTGACACTTAAGTGCATCTCTTTAGAAACAATCAGCACTGCTCTGGCATTATAAGAAGCCTAGCCACTTACAGTCAAAGAAATAAACCCATCATAATATGACAAATCTGACCTGAGTGACACTAGAAGGCCTCCCTCTCACCTCAAAGCAAGATGAACTCCTTGTGTCACTTCCTTGGAACTCACCTGGATCTATGAAGTGGTGGAAATCAGCAATTATGCCGTCTTGTAAGGAGTATTTGACACACCCAATCTCACAGGGAAGGAAACGCTGTTCACAGTGGGATGGCAGCTTGCCATGGCTGTAAATGTCCAGGAAGTAGAAGATGTCTGCAATCACAGCTGAAAGAATAAAAAACAAAACCTTTTCAAAAGAGCCACCAGGGGCTACAGCAAGCCATCCTGGCCTCACCTCACCTCACCCACTGAAAGCTTCAGTGCACACTATCGTGTGAGTGAGTAAAATAGAGAAGGGACCAAGTAAAACACACAGATATTTCTCTGTTTCTGAGGTGACAAGGTCATGAGTACTCAAGCAAGACTCAGGCACATCAACAGTCCTAGTACACCTTCCTCTCCACAATGTGTGCAGAAAGCACGAATGTAGTAGTTTAAGGCTTATTGGAAAATAACAATAAGAGAAATCAGGACTTTCCCAAAAGTTCAGTGCAGAACATAAATAAATTATAGCATTGGCTGTAAAAGAATAATGATAAAGTCTACATCATTCATTGGTTTGCTGAGAGGGATAAGTCAGCCACGTATAAACAATTTTGTTCTGTTGGCCCTCAGGCTCTGTCTCTGTTCCTTCACACCTCTGACTCCTCCACACCATGTACTAACCTGTTCCTGATAACACATAAGGCCTTGCTGATTTTCTGTCTGGGGGAAGAGAAGGTGGTGTGGTCCCTTCTGGGCTTTCTTTGTATGAGGCGGGGGGATTTTATTTCTGTATTGCTTCTAAATTGTAAATAATTGTATATAATTGTAAATACATGTTAATGTATTTTTTTATATATGCTTGTAAATTTAGCTTGCTGTAAAATATAGCTTTGTCTTATTTCCAAACCTTCTGAGCTCCTCTGGTGATTTCCATTTTATCTGGGGGGTAATTTCTCAACCCATCACAAGGAGACAAAAAAAAGGAGGTCTGGAATCCAACGGAGGCCTATATTCCTTTTTTTTTTTTTTTGATAGGTCTCTTCATCAATTAGGAAAAAAGGGTAGAAAAAAAATAAAACAAAAAAACAACTAGTAACTTACACAAGTTAAGTGGTCTGGTAATAATCTTCGAGGGTAACAGGAGATGAGAACTCCACTAAATAAAATGATTGCTTCTAAGAGAGCCCCCAAAGAAACTGAAAAGAATATCACCCAAGTCCAATATTGAAAAATAAATGTACTGTTTAGTAGTTTTAAAAGTAACCAACTAGGAAAAACATTTTACAAAACACCTTAATTCTCTTCATGTCACAATGAATTCTCAATGAATTTTAAGGTAGCTACTTAATCCTTACCCTCATAAACAATTCCTACATGTTCTACCAAATAAGAGAGATACATAATTGTTTTGACACAGAAACAATGCTGGATGCCAAGCTTTAAGGCATTTAACACCAATTGTACTGAGTGATGATGCTCTCTTTCAATGGTCTTAAAACAGTAATTTTAAAAGTATCCAACTAGGAAAAATAAACAGTACATTTATTTATTTTGTAATACTGGACTTGGGTGAGATTCTTGCCAGTTTCTTTGGGAGCTCTCTCAGAAGCTGGTGCTCTCTTTTACAAGTCTTAAACTACAGTTGTGGAGTCACAGGAAAGGTACCTCTCCTACCTGAGTTTGAACTGCTTTCTTTAGGAAAAAAAAAAAAAAAAAAAAAAGTAGCTACAAGAAAACCATACAAGACCTTTACTGACATCTTAAGGAGCCCCACTACAAAATACATCTCATTGATCCTTTATCCTTATCACTCTGATTCAGTTTAAAGGTCAATATTGTCAGCTCAAGCCACCATGATCCATCTAATAAAATCTGTATGACAGTACAGGGAAGCATCATTTCTGGCAAGAGCTACTCATTCCTGCTTCTCCATAACCACAACAATATGAAAATAAGTCAAGAGTCTTGTAGGTGAAAGGCTGGACCTGAGACTTAACCACAGCAGACAGCTTATATGAACTGGATACTTGATTTATCTTGCAACCACCACCATTCATCATTTTTCAGAATGATAGAACATTCATTAGGGAAATATTACACATATGTTCATAACTCAATTCTAATTAAAACATTAATTTGAAGAGGGGGTACAGATAAGAAAACTTTAGTTTTCAAGAGTTTTTTTAGGTAAGAAAACAAGCCAGGATTTTATAAAAACACTGGCAAAGCACCTATCCCCTCTTTTATTCTCCCAAAGAGGCCAGGTTATTTAACATTCCTACCACACAAAATTTTAACTTAGATATTCAATAACTCCTTATCCTTTAAAATTAGCACAGGCACTTTTTAATGCTGAACTTGGATATTATAATCATGTAAACCCTAAGTGTAGATGCTGAAGAATTACCTTTTCTTTAAAATCTTGAAATAATATTAAAGAAACTATTATTGGCTCAATTCTATTCTCTGGTTTTTTTGGTTTTTTTTAGTTTGATGGGAATAATTTCATGGGGAGAGGGACAGCTGCACTGACTTCCCTCTATACTACAATATGCCTTTTTCCAGCAGTTTAAAACAAAGAGTTGACACAGATGGCTATCAGCAAAATGCAAACAAGATGTATGGGCACCATTGAGGATATCTATAAAGAAGCAGCTTTTTATTTACCAGAATCAGATGCATCTAGAAGAGAAGTAACACTGGTCATCTTTGTGGTCAGACAGGTGGGAACTGGATGAGCCTGGAAAAGATGGTCAAGTTAATTAATATATAAATAAAGAGCCTACAAACCTCCAATATAGTCTTCGACTTACTTGTACTAGAGAAAAAACTGCCCACTAACAGTTAACCCGAAAGTTTCCATTTCATACACAAGACATCTGCAGTTTATATACAAGCGTCTGTGTACTTGCAGACAGGAATGAAAGACTTCTCTTGCAACAAAAACAGAGGTAGGTATCTTAATACAATGGCCAACTCACTACAAATGGAAAGAACTGCAGCTAAACTTGCAAAATATACTGTAAAAATAAATAAACAAACACCACTCCCCCCCACCACCATGATTTTGTAAGGTTCAAACCATTTGCCACAAGCAAAGTACTTTTCAAATTTGATTTTAAAAAAATTCTCCATAAACTTTATGAAAATGTTTGGCACATGGTAGCTGCCTTTGACAAGGAATTAAACTCATGAAAAGCTGATGAAGCCTGAAGGAAGTCATCAGATTGCTCTGGCATGGAGCAAGTAAGAGGGGCACATATGCCCATTAAGCATTGCAAATCCATGCATGAACAATAAGCTTGTAAGAGGACAGGAAGAGAAACCTGGCAGGCTTACAAAATTCAACCATTCAAAACCCAAATTGGGAGTAACATCCACATCTAGGTACATTAATTCCAGATTACCATCTCAGCCAAAGTTCCTTGATTATCAGTTTGAACTATTTAAAAATAAAACAAGGAATTAGTTCCATCCAAGCAAGCTTAGGCCATCTCCAAAAGATGACTAAGTCTTTTCTCCACACAAAATAACTTTGGTTGTCTATGTACAAGGGAGCAATTCATAAACTGAGGTCTCATATAATCTCACATATACACGCTTGCCTATTTATTATTATTTATTATAATATTATAACAGTATTTATTATTATTGCCTTTACTCTGCTCTCGTCAG
>WBNM01022506.1:0-15143 GCA_013399055.1 Ramphastos sulfuratus | reverse complement strand
GTGCTCTGCTGTGTTGTCCTCCCTTTAGTTTTTAACCTGCCTTCAGTCTTTCCCTCCCTTCAGTTTTCAACCTGCACTGTTTAAAACTGTCAGGATCTTCTACTGTCTCAATATCCTGGCTCTTTCTACACAGCTTCACCATACCTTTTTCACTCAGAGTTTGAGCATTTGAAATTAATTAGCCTTAGTTTCTAATCCTGTTTGCTCCAAATCATTCTACTTTTTGACAAGGTTTTCACAGCTTTTCATCTCCACTCCTGCTGGCTTCCATATATTCAGAAAGCTGATTCTTCCTCCAGCGTATCTTGACTGTAGAGCCTCATGTGTAGAAATAGAACATGTAAATGACTCAACATCTTCCTCCCCTGTTTTGTCACACCAGCTTATTCCTAAGAAATGACTGCCTAAAGTTGGTAGGGTCTTTCCCTTGCTGGTCTTCAAAGGGACCAGTTAGGTAACTGCCTAACAGATTACCAGTCGTGTGTAATGCCAGAAAACCTCAGGCTCATGCCACTGAAGAGGGACCTGGGAGTGCTGGTGGAGGACAAGTTGCCCTTGGCACTGCAATGTGCCCTGGTGGCCATGAGGGCCAATGGGATCCTGGGGTGCATTAAGCAGAGTGTCCAGCTGATCCAGGGAAGTTCTCCTCTCCTGCTACTCTGCCCTGGTGAGACCTCATTCTGAGCACTGCCTTCAGTTTTGGGCTCCCCAGTTTCAGAGGGACAGGGATCTGCTGGAGAGAGTCCAAGGGAGNGAGGGACCTGGGAGTGCTGGTGGAGGACAAGTTGCCCTTGGCACTGCAATGTGCCCTGGTGGCCATGAGGGCCAATGGGATCCTGGGGTGCATTAAGCAGAGTGTCCAGCTGATCCAGGGAAGTTCTCCTCTCCTGCTACTCTGCCCTGGTGAGACCTCATTCTGAGCACTGCCTTCAGTTTTGGGCTCCCCAGTTTCAGAGGGACAGGGATCTGCTGGAGAGAGTCCAAGGGAGGGCTACAAGGATGCTGAGGGGACTGAGCACTGCCTGATGAGGAGAGGCTGAGGGACCTGGGGCTGCTTAGTCTGGAAAAGAGAAGACTGAGAGGAGATTTAATCAATTGTTTACAAATATCGGAGGGCTGGGGGTCAGGAGAGAGGGACAGGCTCTGCTCACTGCTGCTGGGGATAGGACAAGGAGCAGTGGATGGAAGCTGCAGCACAGGAGGTTCCAGCTCAATACATGGGGCAACTTCTTGCCTGGAAGGGTCCCAGAGCCCTGGCACAGGCTGCCCAGAGGGGTTGTGGAGTCTCCTTCTCTGGAACCTTTCCTGGCCTGTCTGGATGTGTTCTGTGTGCCCTGAGCTGGATTGTCTGGTCCTGCTCTGGCAGGGGGGTTGGACTGGATGAGCTCTTTGGGTCCCTTCCAAACCTGACATCCTGTGAGCTTGTGATGTCCTCAGAGGTGCACATACAGCTTTTGCAAATAACATTTAAGCTCCAAAATTGGATTGGGTTTTGTTAGTCCTCTCAGTTCCAGGGATCTCCTACGTCCCAGTCCATGTACCAGATGTGGTAGCTTTGTGAATGGCTCTATCCCTGACCTTTTGGGAAATAGGAAAATAGTAAGGAAAGAGGTCTGCAATGATATCCCACCCAGCTGTGTCTGAACTCTTCCCACTCCCACTGGGAAACCAGCTGCAAGACAGAACAGAAGGTGTCTTTGGATGTGGCAAAGTCAGTCAAAGCAGGGAGACAAAGGCAGACAGAAGAAATGGGCCATCCCTGGGTAAATTGTGGTGAGGAAACATCTGATGAAGAACCTCTGTAGGGTCGTCTATACCTGGAGATCTGTGTGTGCAGGTTCCATGAGTCATAGTCAGTAGCAGATTATGTAAATCAAACCCAAGTGACATAGATTTGCTATACTAGCTCTAAGTAGCCTGAGCTACAAGGAAAACCAGATTTTGAGACAGAACTGCTTTCCTAATACTTTTTATTTGAATAGTTAGGTATTTAATTTAGGAGTTACTGATAGAGAGGTTATCCTGGTATTCTGTCTCGAAATTGCTTCTCCGCCACTGTGAGTAGAACAGACTTTCCCTAGGGCTCCAGGCTGCCTATTTATAAGTGGGGCAAAGCCATTTTGTGGCTAAGCCTTTTTGATTTTCTTATTCTCCTAGATTAATGAATTGACCATAAGCATCCTTGTGAAGATTTTCCCCACTGAATTAGAACCCAAATTTAACTAGTTTGTATACAGGGCTTTTTGGGAATAAAATAACTACATATTTTATAGTTCCTGCCTCGTCAATTGCCACAACTAAATCAAGGACGAGGGCAATGGTTTGAAATTAGAGAAGAGCAGATGTAGATTGGATGTTAGGAACAAGTTCTGCACCATGAGGGTGGCTGAACACTGGAACAGGTTGCCCAGAGAGATGGTTGTGGCCCCATCCCTGGAGATATTCAAGGTCAGGCTGGACAAGGCTTTGAGCAACCTGACTGCAGGGAGTTGGACTGGATGAGCTTTGGAAGTCAAGGGAAATTCGGGCACATTAATGCTGTGAAAGGAATAACTCAGTGTATTGGTCCTGTATCTCAAGCAGGAATTAGTTATCTCCATATATTTCAAAATAAAATGGAAGGGCTTGGGATTCAGGTTTTTTTGAGCACCGTTGCTTGCTCAGACCTTATGAGAAGATGATTCTCATAAATAAAATGTGTAAAGACAAGTCCAGCATTTACACCACATATCCAATCAGCCATCTAACCTTCACTTGCTAATCTGTGTTATTTATAGAGTGCTAATCACTAGATTAGGCATTTATCTTCAGTGATAGAGGAGAGGCTTAAGTCCAAGACGTTAGTGGGCTCCACACTACATGAGGAATGGCTGAGGGAACTGGGGTTGTTTAGTCTGCAGAAGAGGAGGCTGGGAGGAGACCTCATTGCTCTCTACAATTGCCTGAAAGGAGGCTGTAAAGATGTGGGGGTTGGTCTCTTCTCTCTAGTATCAAGTGAAGGGACAAGAGGAAATGACCTGAAACTATGCCAAGGGAGGTTTAGATTGGATGTAAGGAAATATTTCTTTATAGAAAGGGTGGTCGGGCATTGGAACAGGCTGCTCAAGGAGGTGGTGGAGTCACTGTCCCTAGGGGTGTTCAAGAAATGTGTGGACATGGCACTTTGGGGCATGGTTTAATGGCCATGGTGGTGTTGGGTTGATGGTTGGACTGGATGACCTCAGGGTTTTTTTCCAAACATAACAATCCTATGATTCTATGATTTTATGATTCCATGATTAAAATCTTTATTGTCTCAACTACTCTTCTCAGCAGGCAAAGGAACTGAAGATTGTACTCACTTTTCCAGTGCCACTCTGGAGATGGCATTGCAAGCCAGGAGCATTTCCTAACTTTTCTTTTGCCAAACTCTGCGCACTTTCTAATTTCCTTTCCAGCATTTTCCATTTGCTATATAACTATATTTAAAATGACAGATAATGTCTGTCCCAGGGCTGATAAGGGTGACTGTACAAACACCGGCTCTCTGGTAGGGAAGCTGCAGAAAAATGGCACAACCTGGTACAAAGTAATTTCTGGTTTATTTCATAATCTCTACACCCACCCCCCAAGATGTGCCCTTACAAAAATTTCACCAGTTTCTCCAACACAAGGAAGCCAAACAATTGATGTTGGGCATCTTAAAACCAATGTCTCGAGGTTTATGCCCCTCTCCACACACTGCTTGATACCAACCCTTACCTTTTACCACAGGAGACTTGCAAGACAGCCAAGCTTCACGATTCTCTGTGCCTGACCATTCTCAGCCTATCAGATGCTAGAAACAGCTAAAATAAGTAAAAGTTTGTGGGGATTTCTAATGTCACAAAATTGTATTTCTTTTACAGTGTGATTTTGAAACACTTCAAAGTAATGAGCTTTGCTGCTGCAGCAAGACTGTAGATGCTTGATATTGAGAAACAGGTGGCTTCAACTGTTCTACAGGTAAGAATTAGAAAGTAAAAATAACTACTGTCTAATTTATCAACATAGAGCTAAATGCAACTGCTGGTCCTCTATATCTGAGAAAATCAAGTCACACAGAGAACTCATTTCAGACTGTTTCGAATCCAGACAACCAGGATCAGTTTCACCTGTTTTTTGGCAAAAAGCTAAAAACCTCTTGTAATGTACCAGAAATTCCTGTTAGGAGAGCATCATTTGATTCTGCTTCCCAGAACTATATACAATCAAAAGAAATAAATGATGATAAACAGAAATGGCACCCAGTACTACAGCTACTCTCTGCATATGACTGGCGCAGATCTCAGGCGAAAAAAGAAGTAGGAATGGAACCAATTTAATCTGGAGTAGAACTTTAATAAGCACCATTAGCAGGAACTGTGAAATGATGCTATGAACCTTGAAGGTGAAATGATGCTGATTTCAGCTGAAGCCAAATACTTCTTTCCTTGGACTAGAGGTGCTGGGTTTATCAGAGCTCACCTTCCTACCTAGATCAGTGAGGCACCACCATCCTCACCAGCAATTAGGAGACAGAGCTTCTATTCACGAGGAAACTCCAGGTAAGAATTTCTTCAGCAAGCTCAGTCTCTCTTTCTAGTGCAGCCAGTAGCAGAACCTCAGCTTGCATTAGCCCTGCAACTGGAGTTCACGACACTGAACCCCAGATCAGACCTAATTTTACACTGAGAATAAGAATGGCACTACACTTGCACATTGCTCAATCTTTCTCCACTTTTTATCTCCTCAGAAGGGCAAAATTTTGCCACACAAATATCACAAAGAGGCAAGGTGGGCATCAGTCTCTTTTCACATGCAGCAGGTGACAGGACGAGAGGAAAGGGTCTCAAGCTGTGCCAGGGGATTTTCATGTTGGACATTAGAAAAAAAAATTTTCCCAGCAAGGGTTCTGAAGCATTGGAACAGGCAGCACAGGGAAGTGGTGGAGTTGCCGTCCCTGGAGATATTTAAAAGAGGCATGGATGTGGTGCTTAGGGACATGGTTTAGTGGTAGTGGTTTAGCAGTAGTCATGGAATTGTGTGCTCTAGGTGAGTGGCTGGGCTCAATGATCTCAAAGGTCTCTTCCATCCTCTGCAGTTCTAGCACTGTACGGTTCTGTTTGTTTATTTATCTGTTACTATCTCTGCATTCAAAGCCTGGGATGGCAGTCACAGAGCACACCCAGAGCAGCGATCGCATCCTCTCACTTCTGGTGCCAAGTTCAGCCTCTTTACTAAGGAAGGTTGCCTCGGTCAGCACCATGGAGCGTGTGAGTCATTAAAAGCTGAGCTCTAAGTCCACTAAAGCAAATGGAAAGACTTATTGACTCCAGTCTGCTCTGGCTCAGATCCCTGACTCCTTCCACACCAATCCCTGCTGTTGGCTGCCTCGTCAGCAGTGTGCTGCTATACTTGGGACAGCACCAAAAAGATACTTTCAGTTATTCCGTGATAGGTCTTGTGGTAAATGCTTTACAGGCTGCTCAAAGGCTGTAGTGACTTTAAATTGTTTCCAACAGGATTCACATTCTGGTTCTTGAGATGTAATGTCATCCAGATGTCTGGCATCCTCTGGTCTGTCTATGCTGCAGCACCAAACCAGTGAAGTTTGTTTCAGTGCAAGTTGTTTTTTCACAATAAAATCAGGCTGAAAGGAACTGCTCGTTATATCCAGGGTGATGAGAAGAGGAGAAATCCCTTATCTGCATTGGCTTACACAGCTTAACCAGGAGGCATTTTTATTCGGTGGAGAAAATGCCCTTTTCCCTGACGGAGAAAGCAGCGGCAGCAGTGGCGGTGGCGGCAGTGCCATCTTCTGGATTCGTGCCTTCTAACACCTGCCGCATCCCTGAGGTGCCACACGAAGAGGCTCACAAGCCCTTTGTGCTGTCTGCAGACACTGTACAGAGTTTCAGGGGGCCTTCCTAGATCTTAGGTAGGATGACCCTCTTCTCTGAAGGTGCCTTTCTCCACAGGCTGTAGAAGGGAGCTGGCAGCACTTCAGATGGATTGACTCCAGATGGAACAGAGTCTCAGCCTAGCTCAGGGCTTGTACACAGCTCAAAGCAGTCTTTCTTTATCTGCTCTTCTGCAGACAAATCTGTACAGCTGTCAGGACACAGTTACTGTTTTTAATAGTTTTTAAACACTTTCCACAAAACTTTATACACACATGCAGCACATTTTCAGCTTCTGTCTTAGTTTTGGCTTGATGTTTGGCCAAATCTTAATATTTTTGCAGGCTTCAGTTCTAAGAGGATTTGAGGCAGCCATCAGCTGCAACACTACTAAATCTTCTCCTGGAGCATGAAGTATCTCACGTGGACTTCCACCCTGGATGTTTTATTCCTGTAAGGGCCACCAAACCTGGCTGAAGCAAAGGGGAAGGACCAGGCAGAGAGCAGTCCAGTGCTGGGCTATGAGTTGGAGTTCAACAGAGTGCCCAGAAATGCAGATGTAGCAGCACAGCTAGGCTGGTGTTTGGGCAAAAAGGATGGCAATAAAATATAGCAGAACTTTGCTTGTGTCCTAAGTGATCTCCTGTAGCACAGAGTGCTTACTGTTATGGAACGAGCCCTTTGGGGACAGGAAGGCAGGCAGCAGGGAGTGCAGGTCCTCCCACCAAAGCACAATCTGTGCAGAACTCCTGTGCGGAACATCCTCCTCAGGGTGTGGTTACTGCACCTGCGCCAGCAAGAAGAACCTGCTAAGGAGACATCACGCTCCAAACCCTGAGGAGAAATAGGCAGCCTTGCATTAACTGGATTCAGACTCTCCTATTTCCATCCCTGATCTCTGCAGGGGTGCTTTGGTTAGGTGGCTTTGGGGAGGTCGGAGTGTGTATCGTTGGATGGCCAAACTGCAAGGCCTTCTCTAGGAGCCAGGCAATAAGTCAAGGGAAGGAGCAGGTAGGACTGCATCAGCATGCTTGCAGATGAGACCAAGCTGAGTGGTGCTTGTGATACAGTGGAGGGTGCCAGAAAACCAGTGCTGTTACTGTGCCGATGCCAGACAACCAGTGCTGTTACTGTGCCGGTGCCAGACAACCAGTGCTGTTACTGTGCCAATGCCAGACAACCAGTGCTGTTACTGTGCCAATTATAGATATTTACAGAGTTACATATATCTATATAAAGATAGATATAAAGTCTTGTCAAGGCTGTGACAAGACTGCTGCTTAAAAAGATGCTTTAGGAGGTTTACAGTGCAGCTGGAAACATGTGTTGGACTAAATATTACTACAACAGATCTCAGAACAAGAAGTTTCTCAGTATTCATAAATTAAAACCAGTATTCGGTTACCCATAAAAGAAGACTTAGTGGGGAAACAAAAGAAATGTGAAGGGATGTAAGCAACAGCAATTTCTTTCTGCATATACAAGATCCTGGGAGCTTCCTTTCCACAAAAAACCTAACACCAGGGGCCAGTGAGGACAGGAGGCAATAGGTGGCTAAAAGCTCCGTGACAAGGTGATCCCATCAGAGGCAGAAGATGGACGTGGGATGTTCTTTGAGCTGAGCTCCAAAACACCCTCAGTGAACCAGAAGGTTTGAAGCCTGGAGGCTCAAGAGCTCACTCCATAGGGCACAGCACTCTCCCTCTTCTGCAATGGCTGAGGACCACGAGTACAAAAGCAGGAAACACAACTCTGTGTGCCACATGTCATCTCTCAGAGAACCTTTTCAGGCTGTAAATGAAGATATCTGCGAACCATGGTGCCCCAGCTCAGGTCAGCAAGAAGCAGCAGGTGGGAGATGTCTCCAGACTGCCAGCCTGCACGTTGCTCCAAACCACCACCTCCACCTTCCTGATTCTAGCTACCTGTTTGAGACTACAGCTGGAATACTTCCATCTGTTCAGAGCCATTTGGTGGGTAGACAACACTTGGTCCCTGTCTGCACTGAGTCAAAGCTATCTCCTGTTACTATTTCAAAGATGGATTTTATGTATGAGGCAAGATCCCAATGCGCTTACGATGCTGCTCAATGCTTCTTCAAATGACTGAACTACATATATATATATATCTATATATATCTATATATATATATATTTCCCCAAGAAGTATGTTTAGAGTGTTTTATTGTTTTCTAGAATAGTACTAGAGCAGTATTCTTAGTCCTATAAGCTAGAAGCCAGACACTCATCATTATGAAGGACACAGAATGGAAGCATTTACTCAAAATGTATTATTTTACTTCTTGTTTTGACAGGATGACATGTCCAAAAATACCTGACCTCTGCACAAACACTGCAGCAGGAAGCTCAGCAAGCCTTGATGGGGGTTATTTCAGTGATGTCCCATTGAAATCTGGGCAGAGTTGCTTGGATTCTTCAGCTAATTGCTTCTCTTTGAGTCACTGATAAAGATGCTGTTGAAGAGCTCTTCTTTAGGCTCACCCTAGGAGAAGGTCACCTTAAATGTACCACTTCTAGAAACTTGCTGTCTTCCAAGAGATGAGGATTTTACGAGCTAAGCATGTTTGAAACAAATCACTGATGCATCTTCATAAGCCATGTATGCATTTTTGTATGATGAAGCAATTTAGTAACAGTTTAGAACTGAAAGAAGAAAAATCTATACATTTCATGATTCTGTGTCCTTTCAAAAGCCTGAGGTCTGTCTAAGAGCACCAGCATGCCTTCAAGTTGTGCCAGTTTCAACCCTGTTATTTCTAGTGACCACTTTTGTAGCTGTTTAAAACTGTCCTGTGTACATTTGGCTTTCTAGGTGTTTTTGCTTGCAGAAAAAAAAAAAAAGGACAGTGTCAAATTTTATTCAGGGCATCACGAATTGAAGATAAAGAGATACATAAAGGAGACTAAGAGGAGACCTCATTGCTCTCTACAAATACCTGAAATGAGGTTGTGGAGAGGCTGCTGCTGGTCTCTTCTCACAGGTAATTAGCAATAGAACAAGAGGGAATGGCCTCAAGCTGCAGCAGGGCAGATTTATACTGGGCATTAGCAGATTTTTTTTTCACAGCAAGAGTGGTCAGGCATTGGAATGGGCTGCCCTGGGAGGTGGTGGAGTTGCCAGCCCTGGATGTGTTCAAAGGTTGTTTAGATGTGGTGCTTGGGGATATGGTAGCACTGTTTCCTACCCATTTAAGAAGGGCTCCCCTTTAGCTGTTCCTGCACCCTTTTAGAACTACTCTCACTTCCCTCCAGAGAGATGGCAGATTGCAGAATCACAGAATGTTAGGGGCCAGAAAGGACCTTGAAAGCTCATCCAGCCCAACTCCCTTGCCAGAGCAGGATCACCTCTACCTGATCACAATGGAATGTTCCTTGGACAGCAGAATTACTAAGGTATAATTTCCTACAGGTGTGTACAATCTGTTACTCCTTCTCTCAGTGCAAGACTTCCATGTCTCCACCTCCAAGTGTGCCGTGCTCCTGTCTCTCTGTCTGGAGAGGGGGCAGCACTTGGGGTTGGCACCAAGCTGTGTGAGCAGTGACTGTCATCCATTAGGATCAAAACCTCATAGAGGTTACACTTTAGCTGCAGTAGAGGAAGTTACTTGTATGTCTGTCCTGTCCCGTTCATCTCCCAGGAGTTTCCATGGAACTCCAATCTAGTTTCATTTGCAAAGGGGCATCACGTTCACCAAAAGGGGACTGACAGGCAGACAGTCAGGCAGACAGGAGGACAAAGCATGTGGTAGCTTAATCCACGCTTCCTTAGCAAATGAATCAAGATTCTAAGCAAAAGAACTCACATATATGCATACGCACACACATACCAACACGTTCACATACAGAGATATTCAAAGGACTACGAAAGAAAATCAGTCAAGCTGGGCCCCTCAATTTAAGAAAGATGTTGAGATGCTGAATGTGCCCAGAGAAGGGTACAAGGGCTGGTGAGGGGCCTGGAGCACAGCCCTGTGAGGAGAGGCTGAAGGAGCTGGGGGTGTGCAGCCTGCAGAAGAGGAGGCTCAGGGCAGACCTCATTGCTCTCTGCAGCTACCTGAAGGGAGGTCGTAGCCAGTTGGGCTTGGTCTCTTCTGCCAGCCAACCAGCAACAGAACAAGAGGACACAGCCTCAAGCTGTGCCAGGGCAGGTTTAGGCTGGATGTTAGGATGAAGTTCTTTGCAGAAAGTGTGACTGGCATCGGAATGGGCTGCCTGGGGAGGTGGTGGAGTCGCTGTCCCTGGGAGTGTTTGAAAAAAGACTTAGCGCTGTGGTTTAGTCGATTAGATGGTGTTGGGTAATAGGTTGGACTTGATGACCTCAAAGGTCTTTTCCAACCTGGTTAATTCTGTGTGTGATTCTGTGTGTAAACTGCATATGAAAGTAGAGGCTGTGAAAGTACAAGCAGGCAGGAACAGGAGAGGTGACAGATCATGAGCAGAGCTTAGGAGCAAAAGCAGGAGCTCTCTCTGGAAGAAGGAAGGGCACAGCACAGGACAGCCTTCAGGAGTCACAGGAAATAATGTACTGGAATGGAGAAGCAGAGACAGAAATGAATAGAAGGCGAGAGGAAGACAAGGGAAAATCCCCTCACCCCAAAACAAAAGGACAGGTTTGTCACCACCTCCTCTTGGGGAAACCAGAGGCAGAAGCACCATTTCTCCACCTGTGAAATCAAACAGGCAAACGTCTGTCTCATTGCCCTCTGTGCCCAGGAGATGATACTATTGCCGCCACCTAGGCTGTGAAGTCAGCTGCTGGAGACCTGCCAGTGCTGCAGATGACCCAGGTGGAGCTTTCACTTGGAAACTCCTCTTCTTTCTCAGCTGCTGAATTTTCCAAGGTACTTTATGACAATATTCTTCTTCTTCTAAATTGTTAGAAGAAACCTACATTTTAAAAATTGAGAATGAAAAAGTAGATTCATTTTGCTTGTGAAACCTTCACTTTGGCCTCCTTCTGAATATTATCCTAAGTTCTTTTCATGGCCTGGTTGCAAATTCCTGTGGGTTCCCCTCCCTTACGTGGGGCAAAGAATGGCCTGTGCTGTGGGAATTGGTTATGGCCATGCAGTGGAGGAGGCTGCTGTGACAGACACAAAATGCATTTAAATTGGATGAACGACACCGTACGGGATTGTGGGGCAACCATGCAAACTTGTGTGGTGTTAAACCAGGTGCTCCACAGTGGTATCTGTCCCAGAACAAAGCTGGTGCTAGCAGTGTCAGTTGGTGTCCAAGGCTGTTTTTCATTGTGGCAGGAGAGTGTGGTCTGCAGAACTCAGTAGGCTCTGACAGCTGCAATCCAGGTCACAGCAAACGGGATCTCACACTTCCAAAGTGATGAAAAGTGCTGTAGGAATCGAAATATCAGTCTGTGCACACTCAAAGTGCAGGGAAGCTTTCAGTGGCTCTAGTTTTGCTGCTTTCATTCTTCCTTTACAAAAGAAGCCATCAGAATATTGCTTGCTTTCATGACAGATCCTCAAAGTGTTTGTAAATCTGGGTAGATAGAGGGCTAACAAATGCTGTAACCAAGCACCTTGGAGACCCTGACTACAATTCCACAATTCAGTGTTCTATGCCACACTCAATACATACAGTGAAATAATCACAGAAGCACAGAATTATTGAGGCTGGAACAGGCCTCTGAGATCATCAAGTCCAGCCTATGACCTAACCACTACCACATTGACCAGACCATGTCACTAAGAGCCACATCCAATCTTTAACACCTCCAGGGACAGCAACTCCACCACCTCCCTGGGCAGTCCATTTCAGTGTCTAATGACCCTTTCTGTGAGGAAGTGCTTCCTAACATCCAACCTAACCCTCCCCTGGAGCAGTTTCAGGCTGTGCCCTCTTGTCTGGCAGATGTGTGAAAAGTGCAATGCTGTATTTCATATTAATACAGCCAGACAAGGAAAAGATATTCCACTGATTTCTGTCACAGCTCCACTGAGAAAAGCAGCCTAGCTCAGGTTACAAAACATGGAGACAAATTTCTGCCATAAAAGTAAGAGGCTAATGAAGCTTCTGCTTTTTCTGTCATTGAAAAGGATCTCACTGAAACCAGTGTTACTAGTTTCACAGAAATCCTCAATAATTTCAAGTGGGACAAGAGAGGGAAGGATGAGTCAGTAGTTAGTTTTGCTTGGGCTTGTTATCAGCTGTTGTCCTACGTGAGGTTGTGATTTTGAAAGTACAAGTTGTCATTCTTCCTGTGTGATCTCTCTATCTCTCTCTGCCTTGGGGGGTAGCAGAAATGTCGCAAGATGAAGCACTCCACATCTCACCTGAGATAAGAACTTCTTCATCAAAGGAAGACATAGCTGGCCACAGCTATTTGCTAGCAGGTAATCTCAGGAGCAAATAATGCAAAGCTTTCCAGAAGCGTGGGAATGGTCCCACTTCAGTCACAGCAGAAACAGCCTGAGCCACCACACTCACATAGGCACAGCTGGTTACTGGGAGGGCAAACTCACTGGGACAGCAGTCAGGACGGTAGGAGAGCAACTGATAGAATAAAGGTTGTCAAGAGTAGGACTGGCCACTGGATAAATGAGAGAGACTTTCTATTAACCCCTCTCCTTTCTCACAGGGAAGAGAATGGGAATAAGTGAGAGAGACTTATGGATTGGAAAAGAAAACTAAAAGTACTTTAATAAAAATAAGAGCAATAAAATTAAATACATACATATATATATATGTGTGTGTGTGTGTGTGTGTGTATAGATATACACATATTTAAAATTAAACCAAGCTTTCCTGATGGCAGTTACATCACCTTCACCGCTGATGCTGTGGGCAGGCACTGGGGAACTCCCAAACTGGACTAAGTGGCAAGAGAGGAACCAGTATCAGGAGCTAGGCTCTGGAACTGGATTCAGGAACTCATGGATCAGAAATGAAAGAAAAAATAGGTAAGAGTCCTCCTTGCATGCCAGCTATTGAAGAAGGGCTTGATCCCTGTGATCCCTCAGCTTTATACTGAGTATGTCATACATGGACTAGAAAACCTTGTTGGTCAGTTTAAGTTCACTTGAACTGTCTGCTCCTTCCTGCAGGTGCCACCTTTTATTCTGCATCCCCAATGTGGTTCCTGAGATGTAGCAATGATCTTGGTCTGCACAGGAGTGAGTATAAACAAGAGCCTTTCTGCACCCTAGTCCGATGACTTGGGCACAGCCAGCTACACAGATTCCAGAAGTGGGTGGCATCCAGTTGGCTTGGAAAGTGAGTGAGGCAAAGATGTGTCTGTCTGCACCTGTCCTGGTCAATATATATGTGTCAATAGCATCATTATCAGGAAAGGTTAGGGCAGGGACTAGGAGGGTCCTCCTACAACATCCAATCTGGTCTCTTCCATCATGGATATTGATCTTGGATATGATTACACCCCCAAACTTACCAAGTCCTGCCTGAAGATAGTGTAGGATGTGCTTGCAAGCTCTGTTCCTAACGTGACAGCAAGCAGAGCCTTCTGCTGTGATGGTCAGGACCTTTCTAATTCCAGTTCCACGAATAACTAATACATGCACATTCTTTCTTCTGCCAATATTGCCACTCAATCCAAATGGCTTTTCCATTCCAGCGTGTTCATCCAAGACATTCACTGACAACATCTGTGTCCTCTATCCATCTACCTCTCTCAGCACTTCCTGCCACCCCTACTATGATATTTTTCAACTTCTGGTCCCTATCTCACTTCCTTGTTTTTGACTGATGGCCTAACATTATGTTCACTTGAACTGCTTAGGTCAGAGAATAACTCCTTCTGGTATAGAGGTGAATTTCAGACTTGTTCCCATCTTTTCTCTCCTTTACCTGCAGGTCATTTTCCTTCCTTTCCTGTATCACAGTCTCACGCACAGCTTCATTGCTCTGTCTTAGGCTCCACCTCTTAATTATCTCAATCACATCTTCCTCTCTTCTGTTGCAACTGGCTTCCCTAATTTTCTCTTTTGCTATTCCATTATCTGCCTGCTTTTTCACATCTCTTTTCCACTGCTGTGAATTCATTTCTCAACTTATTATTATCAGTCTTTTTTTTTTTTTTTTTAATTTTTTTGTTTTGTAACTGCATCCTTCTTCCTCTTTTGGCCTTCAGGTTCTTTTCCTAGATCCCAGCTTTAAAGAAAGGATGAAAACTCTCAGATCTCCTCCTACAAATTGCTACACAAACCACCCTTGCTGTTGTTTGTTTTGGGCAGGTAGAGCATTGCTTGCAAGAGTAGTTTTTCCTTTGGTCTTGTCTGTAACAGTCTTTCACAAGAAGCTGAAGCTGTACAGTCGTAGGCAGCAGCTTTGACAGCGCATGTGAAACCACCAGTGGGTCTTGTACCACCTCCTGGCAAGTTTGAAGGAAAACAGCCTTAGGCATTCATCTACTGCAATGTAAATCACCCCATTATCTTGCAAACCTGAACAAAACCACTCCTGCTTTCTATCTCATCATGCTTCTTGTTATCATCATCTCAGCATGCTAAGAAAAACCTACTACGAAGGCACACTTCTTTCCTTCCACTAATCTCACTTCTGGGTGACGTGGGGAGCCTAGCAGAGAAGAAAGAACAAGAGGTACAGAGCATGACGTTTCAAATGCCCAGGGCATACACTTTGTCCTGAATTGTCTGAGTCTCCAGCTAACCTGCTCCTACTGCTCTGTCTGAGAACCACCTTTCAAAGGAACTCATGCATTATTCTGAGTTCAGATGAGAGGTTTTCCTCTGGTCTTAGACTGAAGTGTTATCGATCCTCTGTACTTTAAAGTATGTTTTAGTTTACAGGGAGATCCTCGAAAGAAAGTACTGGAAAGTACAGATATAGGTTATTACCTGGACAGCTCAAGACAAATGAACCCAAACAGTTTTTCTGACAGTTCTTGCAAACACCTATAAATCCTAAGGAGGATCAGCGAGACCAAATCGAGTTTAGGTCCTTACATCCTCAAAATATGACAACGTCTCAGAAGATGTTTGTCCTCTTCTGGGGCACGCGATTGTAAAATGATGAAACAACTGAAGGCACAAATGGAACTCTTCAGGCTTCTGGCCCAGCTGAATAAGCAGCTCTTAACATTTCTGATACAGCTGTGAAGAACATCACATGGAGACAGTCTGATAAGTTTGCAGATGGCACCAAGCTGTGTGGCACAGTTGACTTGGTAGAGGGCAGGGATGCCATCCAGAGGGAGCTGGAAGGGCTGGAGAGGAGTGCCCAGGCC
>WBNM01022505.1:0-11118 GCA_013399055.1 Ramphastos sulfuratus | reverse complement strand
AGAGGAGACTCAGGGGGACCTTAGCACACTCTGCAGCTACCTGAAGGGAAGGTGTAGTCAGGTGGGGGTCAGGCTCTGCTGCCAGGCAACTTGTGCCAAGAGGAGAGGGCATGGCCTGAAGCTGTGCCAGGGGAGGGTCAGGTTGGCTGTTAGGAAGCACTTCCTGATGGAAAGGGGAAATAGAGACTGGAATGGAGTGCCCAGGGAGGTGGTGGAGTCTCTGTCCCTGGAGGTGTTTAAGGCAAGCTTGGATGTGGCACTGGGTGCCATGGTCTGGTGGCTGTGGTGGTGTTAGGGCATAGCTGGGCTGGCTGATCTCAGAGCTCTGTTCCAGCCTCAGTAATCCTGTGATTCTGTAATGTAGGAACTGGACCCTAGCAATTCCAAGTGCTTACATACATAATACACATACATTGTGCAAAGATCTGTGCCATGGTCTGGTCAGTGTGGTGGTGTTAGGGCATAGCTGGGCCGGATGACCTCAGAGGTCTGTTCCAGCCTCAGTAATTCTGTGAGCCTGTGATTCAGTTTGGACACATTCCCAATAGACCCAGTTAAATGTTATCATTACACCAAATAATTTGTTTCTATGTGACAAGTTTGTTGTTTATAGAAACTTTTGGACTTTTCTCCTCCTCTCCCAGCAGCACAGCCCCAGCTCCCTCAGCCTCTCCTCCTAAGGAAGATCTTCCACTGCCCTCAGCATTGCTGTGGCTCTGTGCTGGACTCTCTCAAGCAGTTCCCTGAGGGCCTTCTTGAAATGAGTGGTGCAGAACTGGACACAGTACTCCAGATGCAGCCTCAGCAGGGCAGAGCAGAGGGGCAGGAGAACCTCTCTTGACCTACTAAGCACAGCCCTTCTAATCCACCCCAGGCTGGCATTGGCCTTCTTGGCCACCAGAGCACATTGCTGGCTCATACTCATCCTTCTGTCCACTAGGACTATGGCATTGTCTTGATTACCTTTGTACATCTAAATTTAAGGTCCTAATTACAGGCAGGGAAGCTTGAAAGATCAGACTATAAAATCCCAGAAGGTTTCTGAGGTGTCAATGGCTCATTAAAGCAACTCTGTGTAGGCATCAATAAGGCACCAATCTGGAGTCTTCTATGTGTTTGGTTGGGAGTTACCTGCCCTCCTCCCCCAATGAAAATCACCAAGGCTAGACTCAGGCAGCTGGAAGTGAAGGACTGAAGCTCTATTTACAGCTCAGCACAATGTACAAGCAGAGATAGACACAATAGACAGGAATAGTTACAGACACAGACAAGTTAAAGGTAATACTGGACTCTCTCAAGCAATTCTCTGAGGTCTTCCTTGAACTGAGTGCTGCAGAACAGGACACAATATTCCAGATGCAGCCTCACCAGGGCAGGAATACATTATCCTAATTAGGAAACTTTTTTGGTTTTGCAGTGCCAAATACAAGTCTCTCTACAGATCCCAAAGTCAAAGCCACACTTCACTCAACAGTTACACAATCAGATTTTGTAAGCTGTGCTATGGGGGAAGCTGAGCTACTATTTCCCAGGTTTGCTAGTGCCTGAAACCACTGAACCAAGCTTCTATCTCATCCTGTGCCAAAAAACTAAGGGCAAAGAATAATAAAACACAGGCTGAATGAATTAGCTTAGTAATAGAAGGAAAATTACCATAAGTAATGGCAATGAGAAGTCATTTAAGGGGGTGATTTGTCTTGGTGCAATTTTGCCTTTCCCCCAACTGGAATATCTTAAAGAACATTGAAGGGACTGTAACTGTTAGGCATAACTTGGGGGAAAAAATGAAGTTTGTAACTTGAGTGCTGTGGCCAAATTCAGCTTTGCAGGTGTGCCTGTACCAGATGCCCCTGCAAGCTCAATGGGTACCATTTGCTATGATCATTCTCAATAGCTCAATAATTATTTGTGGGAAGAATCAATTACTGCTAATTAATTCATGTGAGGTCTCACCACTTTGCTCTGCTCTGCTGAGACCTCACCTGCAGTGCTGCATCCAGCTCTGGAGCCCTCAGTAAGGACACGGAGTTGATGGAGCAGGTGCAGAGGAGGCCAAGGAAATGATCAGAAGGTGGAGCAGCTCTGCTGAGGGAGCTGGGGATGTGCAGCCTGGAGCCTGGGTGAGAAGCTGGGCATGAGCAGGCAGTGTGAGGCTGCAGCACAGAAGGCCAAGGGCAGCCTGGGCTGCATCCAAAGCAGCGTGGCCAGAGATGGAGAGAGGGGATCCTGCCCCTCTGCTCTGCTCTGCTCTGCTCTGCTCTGCTCTGCTGAGACCTCACCTGCAGTGCTGCATCCAGCTCTGGAGCCCTCAGTAAGGACACGGAGTTGATGGAGCAGGTGCAGAGGAGGCCAAGGAAATGATCAGAAGGTGGAGCAGCTCTGCTGAGGGAGCTGGGGATGTGCAGCCTGGAGCCTGGGTGAGAAGCTGGGCATGAGCAGGCAGTGTGAGGCTGCAGCACAGAAGGCCAAGGGCAGCCTGGGCTGCATCCAAAGCAGCGTGGCCAGAGATGGAGAGAGGGGATCCTGCCCCTCTGCTCTGCTCTGCTCTGCTCTGCTCTGCTCTGCTGAGACCTCACCTGCAGTGCTGCATCCAGCTCTGGAGCCCTCAGTACAGGAAGGGAGGTGGTGGAGTCACCGTCCCTGGAGGTGTTCAAGGCAGGTTTGGACGTGGCACTTGGTGCCATGGTCTAGTCTCGAGGTCTGTGGTAATGGGTTGGACTTGATGATCTTTGAGGTCTCTTCCAACCTTGCTGATACTGTGATACTGTGATACTGTGACATGGAGCTGATGGAGCAGGTCCAGAGGAGGCCACCAAAATGCTCAGGGGGTTGAGGGCAGGTTGAGGGAGCTGGGGGTGTGCAGCCTGGAGAAGGCTCCAGGGGGACCTAATAGCAGCCTGCCAGTACCTGAAGGAGGCTACAAGAAGGCTGCAGACAGACTGTTTGCAAAGGCCTGCAGGGACAGGATCAGGGCAATGGCTCTTCTAAATAATATGTGAGAGAGTAAGAAAATGTCTTTCATAGGCAGAGATTTTTTTTGACTGGCTAAGTGAGCTGTCAGTTAAGTGTGAAGCAAAGAGCTGTGCATCACCTGAGCCAGCAGATCAGTGCAGGTTAAGGCAGCTCTTGGTGATTTGGTCTGGTTAAAAACTGTCATCAAGCTAAAAAGTTAATTCATAAAAAAAACCCAAACAAACAAATAAACAAAACCCCAACAAACAAACAAATTAAAAAAACCCAAACCAACACCACCACCACCAACCAAAAAAATCAAAAACAAAGCAATGAGAACAAATAAAAACAAGCACCAAAACAAAACACCCCCCAAAAAAATAAACCCCAAACCAAAAAGCCCCCATGAAAATCAATGCATTCCATCCTGGAAATATTACCTTTAAAAACCCCACAGCATTTTTTTCATGCTAGGATCTCAAATTCCTATACAGGTATTTCTTCAGCCTGGAGAGGAGAAGGCTTCCAGGAGACTTTAGAGTAGCCTTCCAGGATCTGAAGGGGGCTACAGGAAGGCTGGGGAGGGACTATTGACAAGGTCTGGGAATGCCAGGACAAGGGGAATGGGTTTGAAGTGGCAGAGGGGAGATTGTTAGGAGGAAGTTGTTTGCAGTGAGGGTGGTGAGGCACTGGCACAGGTTGCCCAGGGAGGTTGTGGCTGCTCCCTCCCTGGAGGTGTTCAAGGCCAGGTTGGATGAGGCCTTGAGTGACCTGTGCTAGTGGGAGGTGTCCCTGCCTATGGCAGGGGGTTGGAACTAGGTGATCCTTGAGGTCCCTTCCAACTTTGCCAATTTTATAATTCTGTGATCTAATCAAGGCATTCCATCCTGGAAATATTACCTTTAAAAACCCCCACAGCATTTTTTTCATGCTAGGATCTCAAATTCCTACATGTATATCTTTTACCACCTCTTTTCCCTCTGTAGAGAGCTGGTCACCCTCTCCAGTTTTTCAGCAGTACCACTGAGCTGCACAGAAATAGAATTGCTAATATCTGTGATCTAAGTCAAAAAAAGAAAAGCAAACTGTTGGATTTGGAAAGCAGCAAAAGCCTTGCAGATACTTTCTTAATTCAAAACTAATCCAAATATCCAATAGCATCATTTGCTTCATCCTTCCCCAGAGCCCATTTGTGCTGATTGAGAGATTTCTTTGTCTGGGATTTAAAAGGCTTTGCTAACAGAACATCAGTGTAAGAACTTATTTGGTAGAATGTAGTTTTCCTCTGCCTTTCATTAGTATTATTTGCCCTTCTGCCTTGACAGAATGCTTTCTGGGGACAAGCTCTGAAGGCAGCTAGACAGCTGTGACCAGTGACAAACTGTGTGTCTACAATGAGGCAAAACAAGTGTAGGATGTGTTAGTACTGTTACTGCTTATTGCATCATTTTCCTGCTTCTCTATGGGCTCATTTCTCCCTCTAAGGGCAATAACTTATTTCTACTATGTTTTTCCTGCATCTAACACATCACTTGGGCAATAGAGAAGTGTTCAGATATCAAATATCTGAACACTTATAGAGATATTAAATATCTGAACACAAATAGAGAAGTGTTCAGATATCAAATTATTGTTATCAATTGATAACAATAATAATTAAAGGAAGAAGTTCTTTACAGTGAAGGTGGTGAGACACTGGCACAGGTTGCCCATGGAGGTTGGGGAGCACAGAATCACCCAATGTGATCTTTGATCTTTGATCACATTGGGTGATTCTGTGCTCCCCAGCCTCCCTGAAGGTGTTCAAGGCCTGGCATTCTGGTGATTCCTGACATTCTGGAGTCCTGTGTGCAGTTCTGGAGCCCCCAGCACAGGAAGGACATGGAAGTGTTG
Organism: Ramphastos sulfuratus; assembly: GCA_013399055.1. Taxonomy (NCBI): domain Eukaryota; kingdom Metazoa; phylum Chordata; class Aves; order Piciformes; family Ramphastidae; genus Ramphastos; species Ramphastos sulfuratus. The sequence continues at coordinate 6,273 of WBNM01022505.1, read as the reverse complement.
AAGCCAGTCCAGAGGAGGCCACCAAGATGCTGAGAGGGCTGCAGCAGCTGTGCTGTGAGGACAGGCTGAGGGAGTTGGGGCTCTGCAGCCTGGAGAAGAGAAGGCCTTTCATTCAGGTTGGAAGATCCTAATGATTATGAATTTCAGCACAGTAAAAGTAGGACAAGCAATCAGCTAATCTCTCTTATGGATGTGCATGCCACTTGGTGAATGTGCAGATGAAAACTGTATCTCCACCTTGGATACCAGATGGGGGTTGTTTATCATAGAATCACAGAACAGCTTAGGCTGCAAGAGACCTCAGAGATCATCTAAGCCAACCTCCCTGCCATGGGCCGGGACCCCTCCCAACTAGCCCAAGTTACTCAAGGCCACATCCAACCTGGCCTTGATCATCTCCAGGCAGGGTCATCCACAATCCCTCTGGACAAGCCATTCCAGAGTCTTGCCAGCCTCCTAGTGGAGAATTTCATCCCAAGATCCAATCTAAACCTATTCTCCTTCCATTTAAATCCATTTCCCCTTGTCTTGTCACTGGACACTCTTGTACAAAGTCCCTCTGCAGCCTTCCTGCAGGTTCCCTTCAGGTACTGGCAGGCAGCTCTAAGGTCCCCCTGGAGCCTTCTCTTCTCCAGGCTGAACCCCCCCAGCTCCCTCAGCCTATCCTCATAGCAGAGCTGTTCCAGCCCCTGGATCATCTTTGTGGCCTCCTCATAGAAGGGTAAGGTTGGAAGAGACCTCAAGGATCATCCAGTTCCAACCCCCTGTCATAGGCAGGGACACCTCCCACTAGTACAGGTCACTCAAGGCCTCCTCCGACCTGGCCTTGAACACCTCCAGGGAGCTGTTTCACCATCTCAGTTCTGTTCACTCCATTTTCTACACACCTTTATATTTTTTCTTCTGTCTTCAGGTCTCATACACTCCCTCCTACGTTGTTTTATAGCTTTTCACTTTTCTTGTCTGCTCCTCCATCCTTCCTTATCCTTTTCTCTCGCTCAGCTCTTTCAGTCTTCCCTTTTGATCTTCTCCACAGTGTGCCACACCTTTGCTGTTCCCTGTCATGCTATCTCCTAGTTGTTGCTGGCCAGGAAGCCTTGGTTAGGGCAACAGATAATTGAGACAGTAAGCAGAAACCAGGTAACCAAACCCTGAAGTGAAGAGAGATGTGACACCCTTACCCTTGTGTCTGTGCCCTGTGCTTACCACCCCCCTCTGAGCACTCCCTGTCCTAGGGTCACTGCTGGCAGTGTGACACCATCCCTTTGGTGCAGGCAGAGGTGAAGCTGAGCATCTCTCCAAGGTATGGCTGCTGTCCTGTCCCTCCTCTCCCATCCCATCCCATCCCATCCCATCCCATCCCATCCAGTCTTCTCCCATCCTGTCCTGTTCTATGCTACCCTGTCCTTCTGTCTCTGTCTTCTTCAGTGTTTTAGCACTGAGCTTTATAGGACAGAGCCTGCAGTCATAGTCAGGAGGCCTCTCTCTCATCCTGCTAACTCAGGATCCTGCTAACACTTCAGTCTATGGGGAGGTATCTGTTCAGTTGTTGGAAAACAAAGCAGAGGTGATTGGTGGTACCCAGCAATGGCTGCACCAAGGGCAGATCTTGCCTGACACATCTGGTGACTTTGTATGAAGAAGTCACAGTGACAGTGGACAAGGGCAGGGCAACTGATGGCATCTACCTGGGCCTGAGCAAGGCATTTGGCTCTGTCCCACATGGCATCCTGGGCACCAAACTGGAAAATATGGACTGGATGGGTGGAGCACTGCTGGACAAGGAATTGGCTGGCTGGTGGCACACAGAGAGTGGTGATCAAGGGCACAATGTCCACCTGGAGACCAGTGCCAAGTGGTGTCCCTCAGGGGTCAGTGCTGGCACCAGTGCTGTTTGACATCTTTGTCAGTGCCATGGACAGAGGAATCAGTGCAGCCTCAGCAAGTGTGCAGATGGCACCAAGCTGTGTGGCACAGTCGACTTGCTAGAGGGCAGGGATCCATCCAGAGGGACCTGGACAGGCTGCAGAGCTGTGCCCAGGCCAACCTCAGGACATTCAACAAGGCCAAGTGTAAGGTCCTGCAGCTGGGTAGGCACAATGCCAAGCACAACTCCAGGCTGGGTGGGGAATGGCTGAGAGCAGCCCTGAGGAACAGGCCCTGGGGGTGTGGGGTGATGAAAAGCTCAAGATGAGGCTGCAGTGTGAGTGCAGCCCAGACAGCAACTGTGTGCTGGGCTGCAGCAAGAGCAGTGTGGGCAGCAGGGCAAGGGAGGGGATTGTGCCCCTTTGCTCTGCTCTCCTCAGACCCCAGCTGCAGTCCTGTGTGCAGTTCTGGAGCCCCCAGCACAGGAAGGACATGGAAGTGTTGGAGCCAGTCCAGAGGAGGCCACCAAGATGCTGAGAGGGCTGCAGCAGCTCTGCTGTGAGGACAGGCTGAGAGAGTTGGGGCTCTGCAGCCTGGAGAAGAGAAGGCTTCCAGGAGAGCTTGGAGTGGCCTTGCAGGATCTGAAGGGGGCTGCAGGAAGGCTGGGGAGGGACTATTGACAAGGTCTGGTAATGCCAGGCCAAGGGCCAATGGGTTTGAAGTGGCAGAGGGGAGATTGAAAGTGGATGTTAGGAGGAAGTTGTTTGTGGTGAGGGTGGTGAGACACTGGCACAGGTTGCCCAGGGAGGCTGTGGAGCACAGAATCACCCAATGTGATCCCTGGAGGTGTTCAAGGCCAGGTTGGAGGAGGCCTTGAGTGACCTGTACTAGTGGGAGGTGTCCCTGCCTAAGGCAGGGGGTTGGAACTAGATGATCTTTGAAGTCCCTTCCAACCTTACCATTCTATGATTCTATGATCTGTGATGAGCTAATAAAGTCAGGACAGCAATCTGGAGGTGCTGGAGTTAGTAAGAGGTTGCAGTGCAGGCAGCTCAGACACCACCTTAGCTGAAGACAATCAGGAACACAGTGGGAAGGAATAGTACTTGTAAAGTTTGGGAGAAAGAACTTGCAGGCCCTACATGGAGCTGGGATTGGAAGCAGATCAGCAATGTTCAGGTTCCCTCATCACTTGCCTAGCTGGAGCTCTCAGATGTGCAGATCTGTTGGGTGTTTTCTGGATCAGATTCCTACTGTCCCCTGGGATTGTTTTCAGATGTTTGGCAGAGTGTATTTAACATGTGCTCTGCATTGATTCCAGTATTATCAACTGACACCCAAGGGCACTTTCCCAGTCTCTTCATGGAATCAAGAACTGCCAGGTTTGGAAAAGACCTCAAGAATCATCCATTTCCAACCCCCCTTGCCATGGGCAGGAACACCTCACACTAGATCAGGTTGCCCACAGCCACATCCAGCCTGGCCTTAAAAACATGCAGGGATGAGGCTGCCACCGCCTCCCTGGGCAACCTGTGCCAGTGTCTCACCACCCTCATGCTGAAGAGCTTCTTCCTAACATCTAATCTCAATCTGCCCTCTTCTGGCTTGGATCCATGACCCCTAGCCCTATTACTACCTGACACCCTAAAAAGTCCCTCCCCACTTTTCTTGTAGCCCTCTTCAGATACTGCAAGGCCACAAGAAGGTCTCCTGGGAGCCTTCTCCAGACTGAACAACCCCAACTCTCTCAGCCTGTCCCCATAGCAAAGCATCTCCAGCCCTCTGCTCATCCTCATGGCCCTTCCCTGGACACCTTCCAGCACCTGCAGATCTCTCCTGTCCCAGGGGCTCCAGAACTGGGCACAGTACTCCAGGTGGGGTCTCAACAGAGCAGAGCAGAGGGGCAGAATCCCCTCCCTCATGCTGCTGCCCACACTGCTTTTGGTGCAGCCCAGGCTCTGGCTGGCTCTCTGGGCTGCCAGTGTGCACTGATGGCTCAGGTTGAGCTTCTCATCCACCTTTGGTTTAGAATATGTATGTAACAGATATCTGGTGTATCAAAGGTGTGGTGAGAGACATTTGACAGGTGCAAAGGATTAACCTTTACATCTTGCTGCAAACAATCCTTTGTTTTCATGGCCATTGTCAGCTGAGTAATCATATTCCTTGCCTAGGACATTTTCAGTGTCTGTTTTAGGAGGGAACTTCTCTGCACAGAGGATTAGGGAAAGTTTGTCTATTTTGCAGTTTGCTTCATTTGTGCACCTGAAAATACTTTGTCTGCAGTTAGTTGTTTTACTCCAGTGACTTTGTTTTCCCAGTGATGTTATTCTTTCCAGGAATGATTGAAGAGAGACTACTTCTGACAGTGAGAAAAAATAGATTATCAAANATCCCTTCCAACCTTACCATTCTATGATTCTGTGATCTGTGCATTGCTTGTTTCAACTCAGGGGCTGATCAGTCACACTCACTGCCAATGGTGGATGTGCAGTCAGCCCTCTGCAATCCCTGGCCGTTGACCTTCCTGTCAGCTACAATCAGACCTCAAACAGCTGCTGATAAAACTTACCCAGATGATTAATCTGCTTGCCATGTGGCTCACTAATGGCATGATCACCAGCAAAATAATAACAGAGTGAGGTCATACTGTGAATGCCTCAAATTCATTCAGTGTTGCCATTTCTCTCCTCATTATTTTAATTCCGATTAGTGCCAGACAGACAAAATTTGAGTTGTGTTGATTGCTTTTGAGTAGATGTCAGCATCATGTCTTATTGGTTCTTTTTTCAGTGGCCAGTTCTACCTTGCCTGGGCAAAATGTAGCTCATGAGCCAGCCTGGGAAATTTGCTAGTTCTTATATTTGTTTGGTCAGAAAAACTTAAACTGCTCTAATGTTCCCCGAAAGCATGCACAAAGAAGCAGCAGAAGTCACTACAGTCACATCTCTACCAAAAGTGACTTCTGGTTAATAACAGCTGCAGCTCAAGGTGCTTGAACTTGCTAATNTGCCCCTTGTCCTGGCATTGCAAGACCTTGTCAATAGTCCCTCCCCAGCCTTCCTGTAGCCCCCTTCAGATCCTGCAAGGCCTCTCTAAGGTCTCCTGGAAGCCTTCTCTTCTCCAGGCTGCAAAGCCCCAACTCTCAGCCTGTCCTCACAGCAGAGCAGAGCTGCTCCTCTGAGAAGTTCTTCCCAGCGAGAGTGATTGGCATTGGAATGGGCTGCCTGGGGAGTGGTGGAGTCCCCATCCCTAGAGGTGTTTAAAAGGAGGCTGCATGAGGCACTTAGTGCCATGAGTTAGTTAATTAGAAGTTGTTAGGTGATAGCTTGGACTCAATGATCTCAAAGGTCTGTCCCAACCTGCTTAATTCTGTGATTTTGTGACTCCAGTGACCTGCAGAAAAGACCCCCAGGACCCACAGGGAGTTATGAAGCAGATCTGTTTGTTACAGTGTCAGGCACAAGGGGGAGGTCTCCACCAGACCTGCACACCATGGGCTGGCACAAGGCATAACATGCTACAAAAGCATACATATGCATGAGAAGAGCTAGGGGGTTGCAATTATTGCTTGGAATAGGTGTGATTGTTAGCTCATTAACATACCTGTCCTCCCATTCTCCTCCCCACTTCCACCCACCTCTGGTGGTCACCTGGGATGAAGGCCAACAGTCTTCCTCACAGTCTACTTTTCACCTTTGGTCCAATTTTTGCAGCTAGCTTCCCTTAATTGCTTCATCAGTCTGTAGTCAGGATGTTTCGGCCGCTCCTTCTCTCTGTCCTGCTTGCTTTAGTCAAGAAGAAAGCAAACCTGGACTCTTCAAGGTTCCACATTGCAAATCTCCAACTAATTGCTATAGACACTTCTACAGAGCTTGCTATTTGTGGTTACATATTACAGCTGCTCAAATAATTGCTGCAAATACCTTCTCACACCTTAATCAAGAGTGTGCACCTGCTCTGCGGGGCTCTCTACTTGTGAAAATTAAGGGGCCCTTCACTGAATCACAGAATCACTGAATCAGAAATTCAGAGAATCACTGAATCACAGAATCACAGAATCATGGAATCACAGAACCACAGGATCACAGAATCATAGAATCATAAATCATAGAATCATATAATTATAGAATCATAGAGACATAGAATCACAGAATCATAGAATCATCGAACCAAGGAATCACTGAATCACAGGAACACAGAATCATAGAATCACAGAATCACAGAATCAAAGAATCACTGAATTGCAGGAACACAGAATCACAGAATCACAGGATCATAGAATCATTGAATCATTGAATCAAGGAATCACTGAATCGCAGGATCACAGAATCAGAGAATCGCAGAATCATAGAATCGCAAAATCATAGAATCAGTGAATGACTGAATCACAGACTGTCAGGGGCT
>WBNM01022502.1:0-53650 GCA_013399055.1 Ramphastos sulfuratus | reverse complement strand
CCTTAAACCAGCACAATTATTTTTTCTAAAATAAGAGACAGTGGTTACTGAATGAATTTAGAAGGACATGGTCAAACACTTACTTTTGAAAATATGTAGACAATTGCCAAGACTACATTGCAGTATGAAAATGAATGAACTCATCACTGCTTATGAAATACAAAACTGAATATAAGAATCTGGAAAGAAAAGAAATGAGTACTCTAAGGGGATGGTCCAGCTAGATACATGTGTTATAATCTTTTCCTTGAACTATGTACTGATGGTCATTGGGGGACTTACAGTTTTCATTAAAAGACAGATAAGAGTGGTAATGCATGAGGTGTAGACAGTGATAATAGTGAATGAATGTTATGGCAAACCCTTTGGGTAAGCCTGAATGTACTTGGCATCCTGTGAAGCTACGGGCCTCTGAGCAACCAAAAATACCAGTGTCTATGTAAGTAATTGCAAGTGGAAAGGGAAAATGTCTAGGATTACAAAATATTTACTTTACTCATTGCATGTACAATGAATATTGACTATTTGGGTTGTAGAAATGCCACTCTGTAAATGACTTAATCATGCAGAAAATTTAAAAAATAATAATCTTACTGTATCTTAATGGATTAGCACAAGCAACCATCACTGTGTTTGGTGTCAGATCACTAAATCAGGGCTCTATATTTACTTCTTCCCTGATGGCAGTCAATGTGTGCAAGGCACTGTTTCAGTGTTCAGAGTATACTTGCCATTTTAATTGATTATTCCTTGGGAACTGTACTGTGATGCTGGTGTGTGGTGTTACAGATGAGAACCGTAATATATTCTTCGTGGAAAAATCAGGTTATGTTCTGCTACTTAGCCAGAGAGATGGAAGTGAGAATGTTTTACGCCACAATTACATAACACATGCTTTTGATTTTAGTGCTGGATATTTAACCAAAGGAGTTAAGTATTAATGGTATGATAAAATACATTCCCAACTGCCATACAGTTCATAATGCATACTCTGTGCTTTCAGTGCTACCTTTTTACCTTTTTAAAAAAATAATATTTTTCAATTTCCACTTTAACTTCCTCAACATTTTCCTATTTTCTAAGCTGTCAGAGCAAGACCTTCAGAGACATTTTTTGTATGAAAATGAAGTATAAAAGAAATATGTAGAAAGTTGCTTGTTTAATTCCACCTCTTTTTTTAAAGTTATGTTTCTAGTGAGCGAAGTAAAAAGTGTTGCTCAGAGTTTATTGCAGATGGGGAGCTTGTACTGAGTTCAATATTTCTTTCTTCCAAATAAGACATTTTTTTTTTCTTTTTTTTTTTCCCCATGGAACAATGACAGCAGAAGTGGAAAGAACAGCTAATAGCAGTACTTGAAGAGTGAAGGAACAAAGAATGAGGATTTACAATTTACTCAGTCAGGACTTCTAAAAAGCTTGGATTTTACTTGAACAACAAATGTAATAGTTTCAGGAGCTCAACTTGTTGGGTGCTGAGCCTCTGTGAAAAACATGCTCTTCTTCCAGAGGCATACAAGAGCTGTTAAGTTACGAGTGTTTGTGAACACATGAACTGTCACTTCGGTGACCATGAAGAAGCTAATTTGTCTTGACAGTCTTGTCTGCATGTGCAAAAGCATACAGTGTGGCTGCTGGAAGAAAAGTTGTGAGAGGACAGGGACAGTGTTAGGGATGAGGAAGGAACTGTGGAAAGGAGCAGATGTAAGAAGCTTGGAAAACAGATGTATTGCTTCAGTCAATAAAAATTCTTAATTATTGACTCTTTATAAGACTGAAGTTGTTTTCTAAGATGACATTTTTTTTTTTTCCCCCCTACAGATAGCTATTCTGGTTTAACAGTCATGCGAAATGATGTTAACATCCAGGTACTCAGGACCTGGTTTTGTTAAGCTCTTTGCAGGCAGACAAGGGCCTCTAAAACCATAGTATAACAAGCTAAAGTAAGTTACAGCAAATGAAAACTGAACAAAAAAGAATTCTTCAATCAACTACAGTCTTTGGAAGGAGCATAGAAACTACTGACATTTATTCAAGTCTCCTAATGTTTTGGCATAGTGCGCCTTATCCTGTGACTTGTGAGCAGGGCTCTGCTGTCACACCATTATGGTAGGAAGGACAAGGAAAAGGTATTGTTTTTAGCATTTTTAAAATTTCCTAATTTTAAATACTATATATATGTCAGGAAATATAAGTGCCTTAGGAAAAATAAGTTCATAAACTAGATTTTGGCTGAAAGAATATTGTGTGCAGCTGTAAAACGTCTGCAGTAGTGCTGAAGCATCACATACTGCCATGGAAGAATGCCCAACATAGATCTAACAATGAGCTTTGCTGCCTGAGTTTAAAAAAGATTTAAAACAATGCTATCTGCTCCTTATAGAAATGGCTGCAGACTAAGGAATAAAATATTCACCAGGAAATTAAATGATTACCTCTGCAACCTGACAATCATTCCCTTTATACATCTGTTTGTTTTTATTGTACTTGTGATTTTTTTTTTCTGACATTTTCTTGATTTGCTGTAATTTAAATGCAACTGAAGAGCTAACTATAATTTTTCATATGGATTCCAAAACATATAATACTGGGGGTTTTTATAACTTATTTCTACCAAGTGATTAGATTTCATAGATTTTGTGCAACCATAGATATGAAACCTCCTATAGTTTCTAAGAGAACCTGACTACGATATTAAAGGATTGTAAAATAAAATTTACTTTAACTAGTGTCATAGTGGAAGATGCAATCCTAACAGCTTAAGAAGCTAAGGTTTGGATGGAAGAGTTGATACCTTGTATTAGTCTAATTTTTGTAGCTAAAAAAGTTGGAGGAGCTTTTTACATGGCTGAATATACATTTATTCTGTTGTACTACTTCACGTAATGAAAATATCAACTTCTTTGTGCAGGGCCTGTCTAGCACATACATTGAGCCTATATTTGGGGCTAAGCAATAGCAGTTATTCTATCACTAAATGACCCCTCCCAGCAGAGAACAGGAATCAGGAAAAGGAGAGAAGATCAACAGGTTGAAATGAAAATAAATTTAATGATATAGCCAAATTAGTAGTAATGCCAATACAGGATACAGAAATTTAAACCCAGCACAGCAAAACTGCAGCCGGCAAAACACCCAGGAAGGCAGTTTTTGAGAGCTAGAAAGAGAACATAGAGAAGGAACCCAAGCAGAACACACTAGCAAGAGACTTTTCTCTCCTCAACAAATTTCCTCTTTTATACTGAATGTGATGCTCATAGTATGGGATACAGCTGTGAGCCAACCCAAGTCATCTGCCTGACTGACTCAACTACTAATGATCCATAACCCATGGCTGGCTTGTGACTGTCCCAGCAAAACCTGGATAGCTACTCAAGTACCTTAACTTTTTCCCTTTGCATGCTGTTTCTCACCAAAGGAAACAGCACTGTTATGTGACTGTTGCAGATGAATAAGAGTTTAACAGTTAGGAAAAAGAGTGTAGGAGTACATGATCGTTCTTAAGATTCTCAGTGAAATGAAAAGCAATTGAAGTTGAATAGACAACAGTGTTAAATATTGTGAAACTATCTGGAATAATCAAATATCAATTGGAATCTGTGGAGTTGCAGAAAAGTCCAGTTAAAAGTGACTGATTAAAATGAAAGTTGCAATTAAATGACAGTAAATGCAAATAAATATACATGAAGGAAGAACAGAACTAAAAAGGGGGGAAAAATGAACAATGAAAAACATTGCTGCTTTTCAGGAAAATTATTTTTGGTTACTGTGATCTCTCAAAATATCATCTCAGTACTCAGCAATGGTTGAACACGGACATAAGGATACTTCTAGGAAAGAGGTGAATAAATAGAAAATATAGAATCATAGAATCGACCAGGTTGGAAGAGACCTCCAAGATCAAAGATCATCCAATCCAACCTATCACCCAGCCCTATCCAATCAACTAGACCATGGCACTAAGTGCCTCATCCAGTCTTCTCTTGAACCTTATAATATATATAATATATATTGCAGGTATATTTTTATATATATATATAATATACCCGGAAATTACAGACCTGTCAGCCTGATCTCAGTGCCAGGCAAAGTTATTAAATAGGTCATCTTGAGTGCCACCACAAAGCACCTACAGGATGGCCAAGGGATCAGGCGCAGCCAGCATAGGTTTAGGAAGGGCAGGTCCTGCCTAACCAACCTGATCTCCTTTTATGATCAGGTTACCTGCTTGGTGCATGCAGGGAAGGCTGTGGAAGTTTCTTATTTTAAAAATACTTTTTTTTTTTTTTTTAAGTGTCATACTGGATTCTAGGATGATAGTGGGCACAGTTTCACTCAAGCTTGCAAAGGCAGTATGATTTAGATCAAATGAAAATGCTAGCCTCTCTCTCCCTTTTTTTAGGAGATTATTTCCAAACATTTCCCACATCTCCATTTGTTATGAATTCCAGTTCACTTTTCTACTTTGCCTATGGTGCAGCTGTTTTGTTCTCAAACAGCTACAAAATGTTTTGGTAGTAAAACTTCAGGTAAAGACATCTCAAATATGTCTGAGAAGCATCTTAGAAGTAAATTGGTCTTGCTCACAAACACTGAGAAGATAAAGTACTCAAAAGAGTTCCAAAGAGCTGTTCTGCCGCTGTCATTCCTATTCTAAGAAATCACACTGAGATGAGGAGATTTTCTGAAGTTATTTTAAAAGTTACTATTACTCATGAGACAGCCTAATGTTTGTTCTGTTTTTTTGGTTTTTTTTCTCAGTAAGTCATATAATATGTGTGTCTGACTATGTGGTTTGGGATAGGGAATGTATCTGTAACTAAAGTGGGTGTTTAGCAGAGTTTCTTTGACTGCACTTCTTCATTTTTCACTCATTCGGTCATCCCAAACACCAATCATGCTGGTCAATCAAAGATTAAATCAAACAACTCAATTCTAAGTTATAGGATCATGGAGTGGCAAGCAGAACAGGATACAGTTTTGGAAATGCACAGATGTGCAATTACTATATGCTGTCTACAGATTGCTCAGGATTTGCTGGAGAATCTGATCTATCCTATGTATTGTACTCTTCATGCTTTCTCTTCCCTTCTGACAGCACAATTCACCAAGATATGAGAATTTTGCTGCTGTGGTAAACTGCTGCCTTGATTAGTGTTAAACTTTACACAGATTTTCCTAAAGTATTTCGCTCATTCTCAGGAGATCAGAGTTTGCATATAACTTAATCCATTGTTCTGACTCTTACAATATCATAGAAAGAAGCTTCTGGTGACCAAAGCAGTGACACATACTAATAGAGATTTCCCAGCTTCAATACAGCTTGATAAATAGATAGTACTCAAGATACTCCTGCAACACATTTTGCTTTCATCCTCCTCTCCAGGTTACATTAGCTCTTTCATGAAGTTACTGTTTCTTCTGTGTTAGAGCTACCCAGCTCTCTAAGTGACACAGCTAAGTAAGGTCACTTGGAGTAAACTGAGTGAAATTGAGATTTAAGTATAGTTAGATCATGTCATATTTCCATACCTTGGTGTGATCTTCTACCTCCTTTCATCCTGCATGACACTTACTGCCTAATGGGATACTGTAATTTTCTTACCTTCATGATCTCATGCAACCATTACTTTAAAACCACTTGAAAATGTATGAGATTAAAGTGCATGGTATTTTGAGGAATAGTTAACTGAATAAATTGGAGTCTTCACTGATTTTTACCCCCATGTCTTTTGTGTACCTTTTTTTCTATTTTTCCCTTGACCTCAACATCAAAACCAAGAACAGAATTTCTATAATTCCTATGCATTCTTGAGATCCAGGAATCTTGAGGATTACTGTGTGATTTAATTTTTGTTTCAAATTTGAATAAACAGTGTAATGACATAGCACTGTTGGCATTGTCTTTTTCTAATCTATATCAGGCAAATGCTACCACAAGATACCATTTTTGTCATCAAGGGATAATTATTCAAATCTGAAAATCTGTCTCTTGTGCTCTTAGAATTCCCCGGAGTGGAAATTCCTGATGAGAATTGTACAGATGCACAATAATAGGAAAATCTGAAACATACTCCATATTTTTGGAACTAGGCCAAACTATTTATGTTCTTCTGAACTGGGACTGAAATTACTGGTGCTGTTGTACAAGTATTCACTCAGAGGGTGGTTTATATATAATACACAGCATAATTTCTAAGCTGTTGCTGCCAAATGGGGAGTCTTCCAAAGAGTCCTAATTCAAATACTGAATTATATTTGAATGGGATGCATTTGTCTGTTATTTCCCAATACATCCATATTCTAGCTTGCCTTTTTAATTAGAGAATATATTGACTGTATACGTATTATTATAATTGTTTCTGTCAACCCGCATGCTTTTAATTGTAGATAAATTTATTCCATCATCTCTCCCTAATTGTAGAAGACTATGTTTATTGCAGTTGCTGCTGACTGTTGGAAAATCATCTGCCTACTCCTGATTGAGTCTTAGCCTCTTTTGTACATATGGTTGTAATATCATTTGTTAGACCGTTCGTTGCTCTTTCTACCTTGTCTCTGTGTCACAGATCTTGATCTTTTTTTTTTTTTTAAGTGAGTATAATACACTTCAAAATTTAATTTTTTTTGCTATAAAAATACAAAAGATTCATGGGTAGAATATTTTGTAATTGTCCATGTGTTTAGTTTGACTTCTGATGTATGAGGGACAGAATCAGTAATGATGCATTTGCTATATCCTCTCACATCATCAGGGACTAGTCAGATGCTTAATAGCAATTAAACTCACTACTTTCTGAATGAAACATTGTAATTGAGGACCCATTTTATGCTAGGAAATTTGAAGGTGTTTATTCATCTTGAAGATGGAAGATCTAAGGAAAACTTTAATGTTTCTTCATGAGAGAAATATCATAGCTAAAAGTGACAAAGCAGTGCTTGTCAAGCTTTTCTTGCTCATCTGTACTTCTATGTATTACCCCTCTACTTTTCAGGTACAGCCTGACTGTAGCCTTGAAAATGTATGTTTCACAATATTTTGTTCTTTGCTCCACATTTACATTTCCAGAATGGATCAGAAAGAGGCTTGCTACTATTTTCACACTGAGGTGATATTGTTCAGAGCCAGAAGCTATGTGAGTGTCTGTTTAAAATGTCAGCATTCCAATTATACTCTTATTATTTCCCATTACTTTTCTAAACATCTTCACTATGAATTTTCTCAACGTAAAGGGCAAGTTCTCAGTAAGAATGAATAACACACTTTTCCCCCCTTTTGTTGGCTTTTTTAATGCCTTAGCTTCCTTGTGCTACAAAACAAAGCTAAGTATAACGTAAAAACTCCTTTCACCCATTTTTTTTTTTTTACCAGTATTCGTGACATTGAATGTGACAATTTCAAAGTTATTGTCTACATAGAAATTCAAATGGTAACGGGCCAATGATGCAATCAGTGTCTAATCTTTATTTCTCAACATAATGAGATCTTTATTGCCTTGATCTGAACAATTCAAGCATAGTCATTCTATGCTTCATAGTGGCTCATAATCTACCATTTTAAACTTTCCATGAAAAGTTTAATCTTCAACTGGTTTATACTTGCGTAGTTGTTTTGCCACCTGAAATACCTGGGGTAATTGAGACAGTAGTGATATCAGTCTCTTGCTTCATTGCACTTGGGTATATCTTTTTTTATCCCTTAAAACTGGAGGAAGATGAAGAGTCTGAAGGAGACCTTTCACAAATACCCATTAGGTGAAGGTGAAGCTGGCATGACTTTACTCTGATCTTGAAAACTTTGCCCTTTGTGGATAACCAATGAAAATTAAAGACTAAAATAACAATAAAAAATATATTTGCTTTATTTTAGACTTTGAAATGTCTGCAGTTTGGTTTTGTTTTGATGGCTTGTTTGTGGGTTTGTTTGCTTGTTTGTTTTCTTTTAAAAAATACTTTTTTTTTCTAAAAAGTGTCTGTTTTGAAAATGTAACTTTTGCTGCTAATCATAAACCATCTTTTCATGTGATATGTCTATTAAGAAAAAAATAATTCATTGTATTATTTTAAAAGGTATTTTAGCATTTTAATCATTGAAATACTCTCAGAAAGGTGTGAAAATATGGGATTGTGTGACTTTTCTGTTACTATGAAGTCAGAGTACTGAATCATTTGAGAAAGGATTGGTGGAGATTGACATTTAAAATATGAAATCATCAACAAGGACTTTCTTTTTCAATAGTTACTGTCATATAAACAGATTGAATTTTCTAAAGATTTTATGGTACTCTTTTGATACTCTTTTGAGTATCAGAAATTGTGAGCAAACTTCTCTCAGTAACCATTTTTCTTTGCCTCTGTAAATATAGATGGAGTAGTCAATCATCTATAAATTCAGGTAAGCAGAAACTGTTAATTTTTTAACGGTTTCTGAGCAAATCTCAATTTTTTGCTTGGGAGGCCAGCATCTTGAGGAAGGTATCACAAATTTATAGGCTGCTCCAGTAATTTCCAGTCTGTGTGTATATATGTGTGGAACAGGTAATGTTGAAGGAGTAAAACAAATTGCTTTATTTTATGAATTAGCTCTACAAGACTGATTTTTGTCTCAGGTCAAGNTTGATGCAGCCCAGGACTCAGGTGCTGTCTGGGCTGCATGCGCACACTGCAGGCTCATGTTGAGTTTTTCATCAACCCAGACCCCCAGGTCCTTTTCCGACAAGGAATTTTTTACAGGAATGCATCCTTTGGTAAAAAATATGCCAGATTTAACATGGTTTCTTCTCAAAGAAGTAACATAATGTAGAGAATAAGGGAATTTCTGCTTAATGTTTTACATGATGTCTTAACCTATTAGTAGATCCTTCTCCGTTCTCTGTAAAAGGATGCATTTGCATTCTGTTTTCTTTTTCTCCTGACTTGTTGAATTACATTTTTTTGTGGAGGGTTTCTTAACTAACCCAAAATAACTATTTTTTTTTTAATAACAATTTTGAGTTAGTCACTCATATACCTTACAAAACAAATGAACAAGACAAAGCATTGGGGTACATTTTTAAATAAATGCCAATATTGCTAAAAGGTAGATCTGCAGTGTCAAACTGCAGTTCAGAGAAGGAATCTTTCCAAAGATAGACCCTCATATTGGACCTTAGAAACATATTTCTTCAAGTGCAACAGAAATGAGCTTCTGTTTATCTCCATGTTCTGTAATCCATGTATCAGCAGACAAAAATAATTTTTGGTGACTAAGACGAGTGGAAGACCATACCAAAGAATTTTTCTGTGTTAACGTCAAAGTGTTTTAACCATGTTAGCAATTCTGTGCATGAGGTTTTAAAATTGCATAGGAATTAAGAATATTACATTAGAGATCTTCATATTTCCTATAAAGAGTTATGCAGTTCTGCTGTACCTTGCTTGTCATTATCCCAAAGGGCATAATGACCCAACACATAGTTCTAAAGTGAGGATCTTTTCTCAACTGCCTTTTGCATCCTAGATAGCTTCTCAACACCTAAGCCCTGAGAGAATTTGGAGTCCCCTGAGATGTCTGTCATTAACTTTAGAATTTTTTTCCTTACTGTTTTCTACTTTTTAAAGAAAGGAGAAGGAATAAGCAAAGGGTAAATGACAAGGATTTCTGTTTAGGGCAAAGGATTGCCATTGGGGCAGAAAGATTTTGTTGTCATTCCTTCTAACAGTAAGGAGTTGCTAATTCTTCCCATGCAACCCTAACTATAAAGCCAACAGGGCTCTTACTCACAGTTCACTCTATGATTTTCTATCTATTTTATTTTATTTCTTGCTAGAATTTCCTATGTCTGGACTAATTTTATGAAGTAGTATCTTTATGATATGAATATTTTGCAATTCGGTCATCTATCAGTTATTGTGATTCTCTGTATTTATTTGCTTCTCAAAATTTGTTACACCTTTAGCAAAGTAAACTGAATCCTTAAGTTTTCTGTGTATGTTTTCTTTGAAGAGGGCTGCAAGTAAAATTGAGAAATGAAATTCTGAAATAGGAAAATGGAAATGTCCATGATCCTTATACATCAACTCCTGTGATTTCAAAAAACAAAACCAAAATAGCAGAAGAGTGCTTTTGGCTTCCTTCTTAGTTTCAATTTACTGGGAAAGTGGAAGAAATAAAAAAATAATCCTGTCTCTACTTTCTTAGCAGGTTATACACATTGCACAACACACTGCTTTTCTCACAGGTACAGGTTAAAGTGTTAAAAGCTGCTTTATTTTTACTGCATCAACCCACTCCAAAACATTGCCATATTACAGGCCTTGTCTGATTAACACCATTGCTTTTGGGGTTAACAGTCCAAGCTGGTCAATTTATTCTTACCTTATCTATTATTGATACTTTAGGGATTTAAACTGTAACCTGTCTTACAGTCTAAATTGAGTTTACAGACAGACCTGGAGTAACCATGTTGGAATGAGTATGGTTTCATGGTGCCCTCTTTCTTACTGGGATGAATTTAAGTAGTTCTCCCTCACCACCCTTCGTCTTTGGTAGCTGATGAGATTGGAGCTGTAGCACATTTTTTTCCCCTGTGTCAGACATCTTTCACAGTGCAATCAATACATTTCATGGTATATTTAGCTCAGACAATGTTCAGTTATTAGTGTGAAAAAAGGAAAAGATGCACAAATCTGAAATGATTTCTGCAGCTAGCAGAAGAATGGTGATGACCAAGTCCTGCCTAACACAGTTCCTCTCACTGTGTCCACTGTGAACACTGCGAAGGGAACTACGATCTTCCTGGTTTTTTTTTTTCTTTACTCATTACTTTCCCTCCTAAATAGGTATTTATCTTATTAGCTTTTTAAATCTGAGGGGGGGTTGGTGTTTGGTGGATTTTTTGTTTGGTTGGTTTGGTTTTTTTTTTTTTTTTTATCATTAAAGTCTACACTGTAACATAATAGTGGTCCTTAAGAGGCATGTGCATAGCACAATAATTGCATCTGTGTTCATCTGTATTATGAGCAACAACCTCTCTAAAAAAGGCCACAGTTATATACAGTTTAGTGAAAACAACAGTGTAGTGAGTTCATAAATTGCCTCTCTCTGAGGCCACAATAATGACAGAATTCAAACCATCAGTCCTTCAGATCTCTCCTAGCAACGTTAATGAAATTTATAAAACACATACCACCTGAATCAATGGGGTGGTCCACAGTGCTGTCCTGGTAGCTAAGATCTTAAGTTAAAAGAAGGCCCGATATTTATCTTGTAAAGCAAATGGAGGCATGATTTCTCCTGCAATAGTTTAGCAGAAAACCATGGAAAATAGTCCTTGTGAGGACTTGTTGTGGTAGGCCTAAGCAGGCCAAAATAGGCTTGTACATGTCCTGACTTGCCCAAACATGTTTTTCTGCTCTCCCTCCTTCTGTTTTGGGGAGAAGCAACTGCAGGAAGTAAGACAAAAGAACCTGGAGCCACTGAATCTGGGGACTGTGGCCTGCCCAGACTTGTTTTGAACCCTGCAGTAAACAAGGTACACAAGGTTGCCTTGTGCAAGGCTGTGCTCTGCCCTAAAAAGGGTAAAGCAAGCCTATGGCTTCACTTAATATGGTCAAGCTTAGCTAACTGCCATTCTGATTGGCTATTCTGTGTTCAAAGGCCCATTAGTCTCAGGCTGTATGAATATAAAGGGAGATGAGCAGGGAGCACATCGTGTACTCTGCCATTANACAGCAACTCCGGAAGACTTGGGTGCTGTCAGAGAATACCTCTTAACGAGTAAATACTTCAAGCCTCTTGTAATCATTGATTGCCTTCTGCCATAAGCAGAAAGGAGCTTCCTGCACCCATCCAGGGGCTAAGCAGGGTAATTTAACTGCAAGCGGTGTGACTGCACAAACCTTCTCTTTTCCAGTTTAGTTCGAGTTCTCTTAATGTATATATTTAATAGTTATTTCCAGATCCTGTTATAACCTGTATATTGTTTCCATAATGCTGCAAAGAGCCTGTTATTATTGTTATTATTATTATTAAATGGTGGTCGGGGTGGTGCGAGTTCCGATTATTTAATATTAATAAACTATATATTAATATTTTTATAATATCATCTCCCAGTACCTAATTACCCCTTCCCCCGACAATCTACCATTGTATCCATGGTCCTACTACTTTATTACATCCTGAGCTGTGTGGAACTCCAGTGACAAGGTTTAGGCTCTAAAAACCTCCACGCGATCAGCCTGCATAGCCAGCGTGACACTGTGCTGAGACTGCACATCACAAAACATCCTGCCTGCACCTGAAAGCCTCCTACCCAAACAGGAAGCACTGGAGATAACACAGATCATCCAGAGAATCAAGATCAGGTCAGAGATTGTCTGCCTCCTTTCTCCAGCACCCAGAAGCCTGGGGAAACTCCAAAGCCTCTAACGGCTGTCAACAGTAACCCCGTCAGATAATATTTCTGTGAGTAGATACTTAAAGCCTCTTGTAATCATTAATTGCCTTCTGTCATAAGCAGAAAGGAGCTCTTTGAGTCCATCCAGTGAGCAAGCGGAGTATTGACTGCAAGCAGTTTACTAACTGCAAAGCCTTCTCTGTCAGTTCAATCGAGTTCAATTAATGTATATATTTACTAGTTATTGCTAGATCCTGTTATAACTTGCATATAAAGTTTCCATGAGTGATGCAAAGAACCTATTATTATTATTAAATTGGTGATCGGGCTGCCACGAGTTCTGAATATTTAATATTAATAAACTATATTAATATTTTTGTTTTAATATCATCTTGCAGTAATTAATTACCCTTCCACTACAGGACTGTGTCTTTACGCCTAGAAAATCTAGAACACTTTCAATCTGCAAGCGAACTTAAAATAGATTACTTTAAGCATATGGAAAGGCCCTAAATGTGCAACTGCATGTATTTTAGTGTTTAGTGCCTTCTTTCCATTTTGGCTTTAAACTGTATGAAAAAACACTGAACAAATCTGGCACTTAAATATAATTATCAGATATTTTGTACTCTGTACATTATGCAATGCATTGGTATTCTCAAAAAGCTTCCTTAAAAGAAAAAGAAAATGGAGACAAAACTGGAGCACAGAATATCTGCAACGAAATGCAGAAATGAGAATGTAGAATTCTAATATATAGCTTTAAACCAGTTACCTTGGAAGTCAGCAAGAGTACATAAAGAGAATTCTAACTCATATGGAAATCTGTGCCCATTGACACAAGACCTCTAATTGTGTTTTCTGTAGATATACATTTTTTTTTCTATAAGCAGATGACAGAAACAGCTAGAAAATAGAGTTTAATCTTTTGCACCATTTAAACAGTTTAAATTGACAAAAGATAAATGAAACCAATTTAGTACATATTGGATTTGTTCAGCTTATTTACAGTCAGTGACTGGAGTTCTGAATTAGACTTGAAGTGTTGCTTCATTGCATAGAAAAACAGTCATAAAAGATCTTTTTGGTGATCGTCTTCTAACTATTGCTCTGTCATTCACCATCACATTCTATGAAAATCAACTATCAGATTATTTTGTATTACTTTGCCTACTGTTTCTTTATCTATAGGAATAGCCCTATTTCTTACCACACTTGTGACTGTAAAAACTTCTAGTATTCAGCTTGAATGCATTCAGGTTGACTTCGTAACAACCCTTCTCTTAATGACTTTCCTTTCTTGGTGTTGCAGAAAGCCACTGCATTCTTGCTGGCCCACATTTAGCTAAGCCATGATGTAAAACCCAACTATTTTTCACTCCCCTGCAGGTTTTCAGGGTTCAGCATTTCATAGGCATTTTAGAGATGAGTGACCAGTGCCATTTGCTTCCTTGCTTTGTGGTTCTGGCTGGAAAGTGGAAGGAGATGCTGGCCTTCAACGTGCTGTACTATGAGCAACAAAGAAAGTGTGAGAGACAGCAGTCTCGCAGTTTGGATAGCCCTTATGAGATGTAAGATCCTGAATCTTGGCCTGTGCAAGTCACCTTGGAGCATACCTGGAGAGCATGAGACCAGATTTTCATGTAATGAGAGTGTCTTATCATTCTTTTNTTTTATTTTTTTGTTTGCTTTTTTCACTTGAGAAATTAATTCAAATATTTTGCAATACTACTTAGAGTTGCATACAAAAAAAGGAATTATCAACTTAGCGTGAATTTATTGTATTGATTCTTTCTATGAATAGTACTTGTGAAGTACTGCCTCTTGAAGAGCATCAGAACTAAAACTGACTCAGAATGCTTTAAAGAGCAAGTGACTGTTTAAATACTTAAATTATAGTCAATAGTTTATGGTCTATTGCAAATGTCACTTCTTTACTGCAGGGGCTTGATTAGGTTAATTTTTTTTCAACTACTGCAATTTTACTCATTATTTCACACCAAAACTGAATAACTTTGCTGCATATGTGCCTGAAAGATCAATGAATATATATTTTTAATATAAGAAAACTTGAGGTACTCACATTTGTTCTTAAGTCTTTAATTTTTGGAAACTTATAATGATAATATGACAAAGCAGGAAAGGATCCACACAGTTTTACAATCAATAAATGGTAAGGAGAGTAAAATCTACCTTGAAATATTGTTCTCAGGAAGTTGTACCTGTCCTTTAATCTAAGTAAAAAGAGAATAACCCTATAATATAACTATGTAATTTCTAAAATGACATTTTTTCATCTGCCACTGACATGTCACTGCTGTATTTCTTCCTTTACCCTTTAGATGCCCTTAGCTTAATTTAACCTTGAAAGTAGTATTGGCATAGCAACTGTTTTAAAGAAAACATCAAAGTTTCTAGTCTTTCTGCCATTTAAAGGTTAATTATGCACACTGCCATTTTCTGCAAGCAGACAGTCTTTATACAGTCTTCCTGTGTAAAGCTAAAAAGTGCTGTAGGAAGGGTATACACATTTTAAATAAAATTCGTGAAGTCCCCCTTTTCCATTCAAGCAGCCTGAACTGTCAGTTTAGCTAACCTTTGTTTGCCTGTCACTGTGTTCCCATGATTAAATGTGAAGATTATAATCATTAACCACGCTGAGGGTTCACTGTGGGTGGAATTTTGATGGGTGTATGACATTCTGTTTGTACTATGAAGTCAAAATCAGACTTCATCTCTTCCAGCTCAACACCCGGAGGTCTCTAGGTTAGCTACTGAGGCCTGGATGTATTTGTGTCACCTGACTTTAATATTAAATACTGCATCCATGGCAGATTGGAGGGTATTTCTCTATGCTCTTTAATCTCAGCCTTTCCTTTTAACTGGAATAATCTACTGGACACAAATGAACTTGATTTGACCTAGAGATGAACTGAAAAAAAAAATAAAAGGCACACAGAGAGAGAAATAGAGACAAAAGATTTTTTTTTTTATTATTTCCTTTTATTTTTCAATGTACAGACAAGTACAATTTGTATAGTTCAGGGTGTTGTTTTGCTTTGGCTTGAGTTTGGTTTGGGTTTTTTGTGGGTTTTTTTTTTTTTAATTTTGTTTTTTGGTTTTTTTGTGTGATTGTTCGCTTGTTTGTTTTCCTGAAGGTTAATAGACATATTAAATTTTAATCTCCCTTCTGAAAACATTTCTTGCACTCTTCTCTTCAAAGGCACAAGAAAGTAACAAGGTTTTGAATGTTGTGTTTGCATGAAAGCTAGCTGTTCAAGACATAAATCTGTTCCTGAATACTATATTGTAATTTTAATTACAGTAACACTTCATTAATGTTCATTTATCTTCAAAGATGTAAGACAGTCCTAATATTTGAACTAACATCGTATTGGAAGAAAGATAGAAGTCTCTTCTACATATTGACTGAAGAACAGAAGCCAAATTAATTACTCGATTCATGTACCTATTTATTGATGTGACACCAATTTAGTAAGGCAACAACATATATTATGTTCACCTTTAAGTATTTTATTTATGATGTTTAGTTAGCCAGAAGAGCTTTCACATATCATCATTAAAATTTAACTGCTTGCTCAACAAAATCTCTTAAGCTTTATGAGATCCACTAATTTAATTAAGTGACATTAACTGAAAAAATCTACAGATAAAAAAAAAAAAAAAAAAATAAAAAAAAAAAAAAAAAAAAAAAAAAAAAAAAGAAAGTTATTTATTGGGCAATTCCCTGGTTTTCTTTTTAACTTACATCATCTTTTTCTAATTTCCTGTTGGGTTTCATTATCAGATAAATACATTTTTGAATAACACTGAGGTATGCACTTAAATCCCAAAGATTTTCCTATGGACACAGCAATCCCAGTTTTGTAAGTTTTAATGTGAATATATTAAAGTGGATAGAATTTGGAAGTAAATTTTGGCAGGGATCACAGGTATAGCTATAGCTCTAATGACAGGAGGCTTTTTCTCTCTTTAACAAGAGATCTTTAGGGAGCTAAAGGGCTTCTTCGTCAGCACTTGAACCTCTAATGAACTCTGATCTTGCCTTTAGCAATACAAACTCTTCTTATCACCCTTAAACTCATGGACTCAGTCAGAAGGGGGATGTACAGAAATAATTTCAAGGATCGTTTGCTACTGATTTGCAACAAATTTAAGTAAATTAATGATATTTCATAATATTACTCTGTTGTGTGCATGAGAGAAGAGAATAACTTCTGAAAGTCTGAAAAACAAATTCCAATGTGTGGGGTTTTTTTGTTTGTTTTTTTTTTTTTTCTTCCTTTCTTGAGATGAAATGTTTCTTTCTGAATGCATTCAGACATTTATGCTTCCTTCCATGTTTTCTCACACTTGCATTGTCTGCAATGGTCAAGTCGCTACCCTTATCCTACCCAAATAAATTTTTAAATACACTTCTATCTACATTTTTCACATAAAACTACCCAATGTATAATGAAACACATAATTTTCCACAACATTTTAGCCTTTTGAGGGGTGCATCAGAATATTCTCTGTTTACAATCAAATCAGTATAGAGGGCATGTGTAGCAACATATAAAATGAGAAGATGCAGTTGCACAAACTCAGTGCAGATAAGCAAAGAACTTAAATGGGACAGGGCACCTTTTTACATGCATGAGCTGTGCATGTGCATTGTGTACCTTACTTCTACCTAATGTGGAATATGATTGTAAGATGTAAATGCATATGAAATTTTGTTACCTAAAAAAAAAAACCAAGCAGTCCCACATTATAGCAAGGAAACGTACATAATACAGTGAATAATCTAAATTTCCTCTGAAGACTTCACCATGACTATTAAATATTTTTATAAGGATGTATTACAGTAAATCTGTGCATTTGTGTGTATCTTCAAGCAGAGTGCTTCTAATGGAAATGTCATCTAAAGAAAAAATAGAGGAAACCTGGTCAACATTTTCTATTCAATTAAATATAATGTTGTAGATATTTCTTCCATTAATTGGGCATAATTTGAAATATAGTGATTTCTAATAGATACAATGGTTGTAAAATGTTGACAGTTGGAGAATATCTTGTTGGTATAAAAAAGATGAAGGTAACAGTTTGTAGGCTGTTAAGCTATTAATGATAATGAGTATAAGAAATGTGTAACTAGCAGAGGTGGAATACCATTTAGCTGTCGCTACAATGGATTTCCATACAGCAATTGAAGGTAAAAAGGTTGCACTGAATTTGACTGCATGAATTTACTGTCAGGGATAGATACAAATCAGTTGGTACTTAATTATTGAAAAGTTTCATATAAATAATTGCTGTTTAAATTAAAAACATGCATGCATGAGAACCAGGATATAAATATCTTTAACATATCAGAACACTGTTTTAAGCTAGCAGCGCCTGGGTATGCTCTTTTCCTTTTTCCCTCCCCCGTGCCCTCCTTTTCCCTGAAGTCTTCTCAATGCACTCATGCTGAAATAAACTAAAAATGACACTGTGAACTGCTTTCCACTATACTAGTTGGAGCCTGATCCTGCTTCAATAAAACCCATTAAAAAAATCTTACTGATCTCACTTAACTAACATTAGATTACAAACTGTGAAAGGAATTCGAGGAGTCCTGTGTGCCTCCAGCCTGCTGAAGGACCAGCTAATTGGTCAACAACATGAATCCATGTATCTGTGTGACCTATCCCTTTTGTTTATTTTGAAGTCTAGTACTTCTTTTGACTTCTTGATCACCTGCATTGTTACAGCATAATGAAACTGCTGCACAATACCACACCACATATAATTCTCCTGACAAAAAATATCTATCCAATTACCCTGTCAGTTGCACATGCATGCACTGAAACTGTAAAAGCTGCAAGTGTGGTTGATGGCCACTATCTTTTATGGTCTGAAGGAGATACTAAAAAGAGCAGATCTATCAAATAAAGTAAATTAAAATATTACAGAATAACATTTTTCAAAATAATATGACATTTCTACATTTGATGCCTGACCATGTGATGAAAGTCTGTTTGGACCCTTACTTAAACCTCGGCATAAGAGTTATGCACACAATCTAGTCTTACTCTGTTTGTCACAGAAAGAGTCAAGATTAAAAATTATTCCAAACAAGTGTAATTCAATGTTTCTACTCAGCACAAGGGTCCATAATGCAAATATTGATCAAACTGATTTAGCAGAGCAAAGCATATATTGAATGTATGAGAACTGGATGTGTAGATTCACAATAGAACATTCTAAAATATGGCAATATTGAGGAAATGAGAGCATTTGTATGATAATCTGTTGTCCATACTATTCATGTGGTGTTTTCCTTATAGAGATGTTCTTTGGCTTTTTCTCTTGCCTTTATAGACAACTAATTTATTTATTTACAGGCAAAATTCACTACATGTGAAACTATATTAGAGTGAGAATAGTAGGGTTTTTCACTTGACGAGAACTTTGAATGAATTGGCCTCAGTCCAGCTTTCAATAATACATAAATTTTATGCTGCCAGCAGGACATCACTGCCAAGCCAAGAGTCACTTGTTTGAATTCGTAAAGTAGCCATCACAGAGTAGATACACTAAGCTAAGGATAAGAGAAAATGTGAAGAAAGACCAGGAAAGCTTGCAAAGTTTATAGTGCAATGTGATACTGTTGAGACAGAAGAAACAAAAGGAAAGAGAAAAAAAAACCAAAAAACGAAAAACAAAAACCCAAAAACAAAACCCCAACCTTCTACAACTGCATCATTTAATTCATATTTATTGAGCACCTGAACCTTAATTATTGAACTTTCTGATGTGCAAGTGTTTTTCCATGCTTTATGATTTTTCTTATGAAAAAACAAGCCTTGCTTTGTTCCAGGTAAACAATTTTGAGTATGTTTTCATAGTCACAGTATTTCAGACTGCCTAATATTTATGACCCTTCTGAACTTGAACTATCCAAGACTCATCAGTAGAAATGGTACCAAGATGCCAACATGCAGGTATCCACTTCACATGATGCCATTATGCTATGCGGACTGTCACTGATGGCACAAGACGTAGTATGCATTAAACCTCTGTTTACCCTGCTTTGGAGCATCTCTCATCTTCCCTGCCTTGAGTGTTTTGAAGACAGAATCTTCCATTGGGTAGCTGAGTTGGAAAAAGGGAAAATAGTTCTTGAACAGTGGGGCAAGATTTGGAACTACTAACTCTGTACTGGCCCCAATTATATTTTCTATTATTTTGCATTTTACAGAAATTTCAAGAAATTCTACAACTTTTATTTTTCTCTTTTGTTATTTTAGACCATCTTAGGATAATTTACTCAGATTTTCAAGCAACTTTTAGAGTTAAGGTGAATATCCTTTGAAGGGATTAGGGGAAATGAGATTATAAACATAAATATCACACAAAAACACACAAATGTTTGGACTGGAAAAGACCTTCAGGATAGGATCACCAAGTCAAACTGATTACCCCACCTTAAAAGGTTCACCTTTAAACCATATCCCCAGGTACCACATCCAAATGACTTTTAGACATATCCAGGGTCGGTGACTCAACTACCTCCCTGGGCAGCTTGTTCCAATGCCTGACCACTCTTTCTGGGGAAAAAATAATTCCCTAATGTCCCATCTAAACCTACCCAGTCACAGCTTGAGGCTGTTCTCCCTTGTCCTGTCACTAATTACCTGTGAGGAGAGATCAGCACTAGCCTCTCCACAATGTCCTTTCAGGTAGTTGTACATAGTGATGAGTTCTCCCCTCAGCCTCCTCTTTTTCAAACTAATCATCCCCAGCTCCCTCAGTCGCTCTTCATAAGATTTACTCTCTAGGCCCTTCACCAGCTTTATTGCCCTCCTCTGCACTCACACCAGCACCTCCAATGATACAAAGTAGGCATTGAGCACCTCAACCTTCTCCTCATCCTCAGTCACTATATTTCTTTCTGTATCCAATAAAGGATGGAGATTTTCCCTGGTCCTCCTTTTGTTGTTAATGAATTTATAGAAACATTTGTTATTATCCTTAACAGTTGTAGCTAGGTTGAGCTCTAGCTGTGCTTTGCCTCTCCTAATTTTTGCCATGCATAGCTTCATTACATCTTTATAGTCCTCAGGAGAGGTCTATCCCCTCTCCCAAAGGCCATAGACCCTCCTTTTGTTCTTGAGGTTCAGTCAAAGGTCCCTATTCAGCTGGGCCAGATGCCTTCCCCACTGAGTTGTTTTTCAGCACACAGGCACAGCCTGCTTCTGTGCCTTTAAAATTTCTCTCTTGGAATTTGTCCAGCCTTCCTGGACTCCTAAATCCTTCGGGATGACCTCCCAAGAGACTTTGTCAATCAGTCTCCTGAACAGGCCAAGGTTTTTCCTCTAGAGGTTCAATGTGGCAGTTTTACTACCCCCTCTACTTGTTTCCCCAAGGATAGAGAACTCAATCATCTCATGATTGCTTGGTCCTGGACAGACTTCAATCTTTACTTCCCCCAGAAGTTCTTCCCTTTCACAAGAAGCAGGTGCAGGAGGGCATATTCTCTGGTTTGCTCCCTCGCCACTTGNAAGAAACAAAAGGAAAGAGAAAAAAAAACCAAAAAACGAAAAACAAAAACCCAAAAACAAAACCCCAACCTTCTACAACTGCATCATTTAATTCATATTTATTGAGCACCTGAACCTTAATTATTGAACTTTCTGATGTGCAAGTGTTTTTCCATGCTTTATGATTTTTCTTATGAAAAAACAAGCCTTGCTTTGTTCCAGGTAAACAATTTTGAGTATGTTTTCATAGTCACAGTATTTCAGACTGCCTAATATTTATGACCCTTCTGAACTTGAACTATCCAAGACTCATCAGTAGAAATGGTACCAAGATGCCAACATGCAGGTATCCACTTCACATGATGCCATTATGCTATGCGGACTGTCACTGATGGCACAAGACGTAGTATGCATTAAACCTCTGTTTACCCTGCTTTGGAGCATCTCTCATCTTCCCTGCCTTGAGTGTTTTGAAGACAGAATCTTCCATTGGGTAGCTGAGTTGGAAAAAGGGAAAATAGTTCTTGAACAGTGGGGCAAGATTTGGAACTACTAACTCTGTACTGGCCCCAATTATATTTTCTATTATTTTGCATTTTACAGAAATTTCAAGAAATTCTACAACTTTTATTTTTCTCTTTTGTTATTTTAGACCATCTTAGGATAATTTACTCAGATTTTCAAGCAACTTTTAGAGTTAAGGTGAATATCCTTTGAAGGGATTAGGGGAAATGAGATTATAAACATAAATATCACACAAAAACACACAAATGTTTGGACTGGAAAAGACCTTCAGGATAGGATCACCAAGTCAAACTGATTACCCCACCTTAAAAGGTTCACCTTTAAACCATATCCCCAGGTACCACATCCAAATGACTTTTAGACATATCCAGGGTCGGTGACTCAACTACCTCCCTGGGCAGCTTGTTCCAATGCCTGACCACTCTTTCTGGGGAAAAAATAATTCCCTAATGTCCCATCTAAACCTACCCAGTCACAGCTTGAGGCTGTTCTCCCTTGTCCTGTCACTAATTACCTGTGAGGAGAGATCAGCACTAGCCTCTCCACAATGTCCTTTCAGGTAGTTGTACATAGTGATGAGTTCTCCCCTCAGCCTCCTCTTTTTCAAACTAATCATCCCCAGCTCCCTCAGTCGCTCTTCATAAGATTTACTCTCTAGGCCCTTCACCAGCTTTATTGCCCTCCTCTGCACTCACACCAGCACCTCCAATGATACAAAGTAGGCATTGAGCACCTCAACCTTCTCCTCATCCTCAGTCACTATATTTCTTTCTGTATCCAATAAAGGATGGAGATTTTCCCTGGTCCTCCTTTTGTTGTTAATGAATTTATAGAAACATTTGTTATTATCCTTAACAGTTGTAGCTAGGTTGAGCTCTAGCTGTGCTTTGCCTCTCCTAATTTTTGCCATGCATAGCTTCATTACATCTTTATAGTCCTCAGGAGAGGTCTATCCCCTCTCCCAAAGGCCATAGACCCTCCTTTTGTTCTTTAGGTTCAGTCAAAGGTCCCTATTCAGCTGGGCCAGATGCCTTCCCCACTGAGTTGTTTTTCAGCACACAGGCACAGCCTGCTTCTGTGCCTTTAAAATTTCTCTCTTGGAATTTGTCCAGCCTTCCTGGACTCCTAAATCCTTCGGGAT
Organism: Ramphastos sulfuratus; assembly: GCA_013399055.1. Classification (NCBI taxonomy): domain Eukaryota; kingdom Metazoa; phylum Chordata; class Aves; order Piciformes; family Ramphastidae; genus Ramphastos; species Ramphastos sulfuratus. The sequence goes on along the minus strand of WBNM01022502.1, from coordinate 31,079 downwards.
GACCTCCCAAGAGACTTTGTCAATCAGTCTCCTGAACAGGCCAAGGTTTTTCCTCTAGAGGTTCAATGTGGCAGTTTTACTACCCCCTCTACTTGTTTCCCCAAGGATAGAGAACTCAATCATCTCATGATTGCTTGGTCCTGGACAGACTTCAATCTTTACTTCCCCCAGAAGTTCTTCCCTTTCACAAGAAGCAGGTGCAGGAGGGCATATTCTCTGGTTTGCTCCCTCGCCACTTGTGTCAGGAAGTTATCCTCCAGGAACCTCCAGGACTGTTCTCTCCCTGCTGTACTGTATTTCCAGCAGACATCCAGGAAGTTGAAATCTCCCACAAGAATAAGGAGAAGTGATTGTGAAACCTCTCTTAACTGCTGGTTGGCCACTCCACCACCTCTTCTTCCTTATCTATCTCTTCTGAAAAGTTGGTACCCGTTGATTGCAACACTCTGACTGTGGGAGTCACCCCACCAGGTTTCTGTGATGACTGCTCTAGTTTCCCTATAGCACAATGGCCTCCAGTTCCTTGTGTTCATTGCCCATGTTACATGCATTGGTGTAGAAACATTTCAGGGAGAGAGTTGAGTACATAGTTTTCAACCTTGAGGGGATTAGACCTTCTATTTTTCTAAGATACCGACCCACCGATCCACAAGTGTTGGGATATTAAACCCAGGGTTCTTGGTTGCAAGGTCAGCTACATCCCCATCCCTGTTTAAATCTAGTTTAAAGCCTTGTCAATGAGCCCAACCAACTCATGTGCAAGGATTCTTTGGATTCTTTTCCCCGTATGGGACAGATGAACTCCATCTGTCACCAGAAGATTTGGTGCCAAGAAAACTCCTACATTTTGGTTCTTGGAAGAGTTCTGAAGTGACTTGGTGCCTGCAGCTCTGGAATGCTGTGCACTCATTTCATAGACTGAGCAGTCCTGAGCATGTTATCTGAAATAAATGTTAGTAGGAATAAGAGGGTTTCAGATAAAATACATTTTACTGAAAGTAATAAAAAGTGATCATATAACCAATGACTGGAATTTATAAGGTGAATAGAGGCATAGAAGATAGGATATATTTCTTATCCTAATAAAAAAATCCTGCGTATTTCCAACCTGCTGAAAGACTAGGTTACTGGTCAACATTAAGAATCCATGTACCTGCATGACTTTTCCTCTTAGGAAAGTTAGGAAAATATAGTTCCTTGCTAATTTTCACAGCCCAAGAATAACATAGAAGAGTAGCCAGCAGATTCCTAAGAAATAGACCAGGGAATGCATCATCAAGTGCCATCTAGACTATTAACTTAAAAGACTCACAGAAAGCTTAAGTGTTCCCTGGCTCTTCAGAGCATGTGGAGAAGGTATCATGAAGTCTTGGAATTCAGTATTTCCTGAGCTCTTTTCCTTTGTTTAGGCTAGTAGATGTTGCTAGTTAATGATCTTAATTAGCTAACGGTTTTATTTCTTTATAATGTAGTTAAAAGTAGAAGTGATTAGATATATGGTTACAATGCTTATAAAATGCAATTTGTCTTTGAGAATAGTGACAGAGAAAAATACAATCCTCTTCCTTTAAAGACTTAGGCAGCAAATCTCTCCTTGAACAGACCTATAAAAGAAAATCTACTAGGAGTCAGTTACAAATAGTAAATAGATTTTTAAAAAGGGCTCCAAAAGCAAAGGGAAAACAGAAATGTGTGTGGCTTGAGAGTGAAGGGAAAACTCAAGTAGGGGACACTACCCTGAAACAATGGAATCATCAGCACTGCTTTATACAACAGTCTAATTCAATGTGTCAGGCCATAATCAGCTCCGTTTCACAGCGCTTTGCTCCATAAAAGCAGATTTGTTTAACCACAGCCTCTATTTCAGCATGACTGAGAATGAAGAATAACCAATGAAGCCAGGCATATCTCACGGGTTATATTATGGGCATAGAGTGAATCCATCATTTGCTGAAGAGGCAGAGAAAAAGTGACAGGCTCATTCATGCCTTAGAGTCATTTTTAGGCCTATTGAAAATTTTAATCTGTGCACTTTGGATGAACTTCCTCACTTCTTAATTTAGTACATGTAGCCATGTGGTAAAGTCTGTCTGCCTCAAATAGAGCAGACTTGCTTCTCCAGGACATCAGCCCCTCCAAGCAGTTTTCTCCTATAGATTCAGCCTGCATGCCTTGAACTTTACTTAGACACATAAACCCTGATTACAGGAGGACTTCAGAGTTAATTAAATGTTGAAATCCCATATACCCTCAGGCTAACTCAACACTATTCCAGCAATAATTTTAATTTAACATTGAAATTAGCATACATTTTAAAAGATATTTTCTTTAAAAAAACTCACATCTATACTTAGTAGCATGGTTCTCTTCCCTCTCCATGAAAGCAAAATTAACAAAAAAACCAGGAAGCAAACAAACAAGACAATTAAAAAAAAAAAATTAGCAAATCAGCAAATTCAAGGACATTGTTATTGAGAAGGTATATGCATCTGTCAAATAAATGAAATTGTTATTAAATATGGTGGCAGCTGAGATAAATGAGGTAAAAGCATTGGCTCATTTGTACCAGAAGATTTCGTATTTGACTCTCGGTGCCAAGGATTGTGCTGTACCGTGCATTTAGTGTGCGTGACAGATGTGTTTGAAACACTGGAAGTAGTGAGGCACAGTGTGTATAAATGCTTGACCTAGACTTGACAGTCTGTATTAATAATAGCAAGTTTGGAAACCGGCAGCACATGCAGCACTCACACACCCCACCATTAAATTTCACTCTCTGCAAAAGGCATAAAAAGGTGTGTGAAGTTAATTATTTCCTCCACAAAAGTGTATTTTGAGTGAAGAAGCATTCTTATAAAATAGATTTGTTTTCAACACATTCTCACATAAAGACACAGAGTAAATGCAATGTCTTACATTCATTTTATTGACACTTCTGGGCCACAATATTTTCAAGACGGCTGCATGTCAGCAAAATATGCAATACGATGGGTCACAAATTTATGATGAACCTTGAGAAAGAGCAAATCAATTTGATGTTGAAATTCAATTGAAATTCAAGAAAAAACAAATGCAATTTCATTTTACAGCTGGTAGAACCTTGAAAAATGTGCGTGGCTTTGTTTTACTTTGTGTTTTTGTGCCGAGGTCTGAAGTGAATGGCTTCCTAAGTGTTGGGTCTACCTCACATAATCTTCTGTTTCTTTCTCTGTAACCTCTAGACATTTAAATTGAAGATTAATAAGGCAAAGAGACAACTAAAGAGATCTCAGGGCTATATGTATGGACAGCGATGACAATCAGCCTTGTTCCCTTCAAACTTCAGATTTAAATGTAGAACGATACCACTTCATCGTGCTATAAGTCAGATGAGTGTTAGGTGGAATACGATTTGAATAACATCAAAATGGTAATCTCCATATATTTTCTATGATACATATTTTTCTGTGGTAAGATACACTGTATTTTCTCATGTTCCATGTGATTTGATGTGCTGTATGTTAAGAACTGAGGACTCATTTCTGTAACTTGCATACACAGTCTCAATGAGGGACTGCAGGAAACCTATAGAAAAGAAACTTCATCAAAGTTACTACAGTGAGTTTGTTAATTTCAGAATTGTCTGCATCACACCTCAGCATAAAGTATTGTCCACAAAACCATACAATATCAGTTATATTTCTTAATAATTTTATCTGATACAATTCTTTATTAAAAACATTAACTTCTGAGAATGGATATTAAGCTATATTAATATGCCCATTTTGGAAGCCACATATTTGTACATACGTAGTAGTAGGAAAACTTTGACTGGAGAGTTCTTCCCACCCCAGGTGTGCACTGTGACCGCCAGTCCCCAGATGAGAAATAACTCTCAAGTCTGACTCTCTGAAATTGTTCTCTAAACTCTGCTAGTTTGACGTGTCTCAATTGTGAATGCGTGTATCTCCAACAGAGCATTTTCTGAGTCTGAATTCTTGTCCTTGCGTCTTCTTTGGTTTGGATTTGTACTCATCCATGAATGGCTGTATATAATGTAGAATAAAATAAGTAAAAGAAACCAAAACCAGTTAATACGTTTTACCTATTTTTATACCGTGTTAACAATTATGGCTTTCATGAACTGCATTTTAAATATATTATTCTGAAAATGGGAAATTTTATCAATTAGGTTATCAGTGAATACTGTTGAGTAATTTTTTTTGTTTAGAAATATTATAATCATAATATTTTATACTTTCTAATATATTATATATATTCTATTGTAGATCTTTATAATTTTAAAATACCACTGCATAATATTTTTTTTTCTGCTTCTGTAGCAATCATCAGGAAGAACAATTTTTATGGCCTTGATGAGTTTTACAGTTTGACAGGTTTTTTTAGTATCTTTCAATGAATCAGAATAATTTTGATTACTCAGTTATCCATCACTCATATTTATGTCATTTGATTATACTACTTGTCCATTTTTAATATATTTATCTCCCTTTTTATTCAAAAAGAAGTTTTAGTTTTAACAAGGAGTGCATTACTCAGGATTTCTAATACTTCTGTATCTGGAGATGAAATAAGGGTTTCATTGGTGAATCTCTGTTTCAGAACAGATTACAGTATTTGTACTCTGTTACACTAGGATTCAAATAGAAACAGTTATTCAAATAACTGAAGCCCTCAGATATAATTTTCCAGCCCATCTGTTTATAAATTCGTCTACTAAAATAAATATCTGATATTGTTGCCCGATAAGCTTACTCACTTGTTGAGAAATCAAAAGGTTCTTCAAAATTTCAGTGAATTATATTTCTCTAAATGTTATACAGATCTTAAAAATTCAGTTGCATATTGACAATTTTCACCTTTTAACTTTTAAACCTATACTCCTGTGTGATTTCTCTGACAGAAACCAAAAATATTCTTTCAAGTACAGGCAAACACTACACTTTCTGAAAACAAATAACAGAACAAATGTAGTTGAAATTGAAGTTACTAGTATGTGTACGTTCTTGGAACAGGGCAAAGGAAATCAGTGGTCAGCAAAGCCACATGCAGCTTTTACCCAGAAGGCAAACATTTAGCACTTTAATCAGTTTCCTTTTAGCTGCCTCTCTGTCGGCACCACTCAGCGCAGCCTTCGATCTGATGAGAGGGCATTGGTGTCATGACAGAGAATGTGAGCTAATGAAAGTGTAAAGCTTTGGTTCAGCAGAGTAGAAAATTCCCATCTAGTGAAAAGAAACTGCAATCTGATATGATTGAGATTTTAGCAGGCATTGCTATTGTGAGCTTAAGGGTACAGGATAGTTAGATTTGTGATCCTTTAAACATTAACTTTTTTAATTTGTATAATCTTTTTTTTTTTTTGCAAGGTTTTTATCCCAATCATGTTCTAGACAACATGTTAATTTTATTATAAATGATAGGTCATTAAGTTACTAGTTTTAATTAACGATGGTACGGAAGTGAGACAAATCTTGATCCAAAGTTAGAAAAGATCAGAAACGGAATCAGAATGCTTGCTAGATAAATGTAAGATTCAAATCCATATATGAAGTTTGTAATAAAGATTTTATCACTGCAGTAAGCACTCTTGAAGAGTAAATTCAGCACACATCAAATTTGGATAGTTGTTTATGAATACTTGCTTGGTATTAGCCTATATTCACTCCCAAACCTAATGTCTCACCTGACTTCATCGTTAAATATTTCTCAGATCAATTTGGTTATGTAACTATTTACTACTAAGCTCCCTAATATTTCTGTGGAATTTTAGAAAATCTAAAAAAATCCTTGTCCTTATAGGTTGGCCCAAAAGAAGAAATAACAGATTTATTGCTTACTGTCTTATTGAAAATTATAGATTTTTACTAAAATGCTTAATTTTGTCAATACTATAGGAGGAATTAATGTGATCTAATTTAGTCCTATAAAACTGGGGAAATTCTTAAAGTCCTGAAAAGTCAAAGCACTTATTCAAAGCTGTTTGTTTAGGTAGAGGTGTTTCATTCCTTTATCTTTACCTCTACAGTAAGTAATTTCCAAGAAAAGTTTTTATCTCCTTTATTGTTATGATTCTCCTTGCGATCCCAGGGTGATGGGGAAAGGGGGAACAGTGAATGAACAGCTGTGTGGGACTTAGTTAATGTCTGGAGTCAGACCATGACAGACTACTATGACAGAAACTCAAGGTGCCAATTTTCACTAATGCCGAACTTCTGCTAAAGTTCAATCCAATTAAATGAACATCTCTCCTTCTTCAAGAAATGTGCTGACTGCTTGTTTTCACTACTTTGGCATTTTGCTGCCAGCCTGGAGCACAGCTTATTTTGAACACTCTGGAGAAGATGGAGATATCTCTAGTGTGCAAACACCAAGAAGTAAGAATGAAACCTGATATGCATTGACCGGAGAAAAATTCATCCAGACTGAAGGAGCTGACATTTAAATTAAAAAAAAAAAAAAAAAAAAAAAAATCAATATATAACTATTAAAAAAATATTAAAATCTTGTCTTGGATACCATAAAATATACAAATAAAATATATTCATGAACATAGATAATATTCAGAGCTTTCTATTTTGATAATAAAGGGAACTCTTAGGATAAATTATTCCCTTGAGATGACTGCCATTGCATGCAACATTACACAGGAAATGTGGAATTTTAAAGAACATTGATATTCTTGGCTAGCTTGCTGCTAGTTCTAGTTCTGTGTGGACTTTTGACTGTCAGTACTCATTTCGCAAAGGAGGTATTTAGTGGTCTTAGATTTGCCACACAACATTTGATAATTATATTCTGGCTTTCAAGATATAAGATCTCTTCTGAAGATCTACCTTGCATTGGTATTTCTCACGCATTTGTAGCAAAGCTTCTTCACTTAAGAAATTATTCACTGTAGGCTCTAAGCAATACTATGTTGTTTCAGTTTTGTGTAACTGTTCTATAGTTCTATAGCTTTTATCATAGAAATAAATGTCAATTAGACTTATGGTTTCTGTTTAGTTTTAAATTTTGCATTTAATTAATAACTCTGAAATATTATATTACAAATTACCTCAAGATAAATGTTTTAGCAACTCACCAGACCTAAAGTATGCATACATATTTTATATATATATATATATATACTCAAAATACTATGAACATGCTGGTATTTTTTTCTTCTTTTTTTTCCCTTACAAAGCTAATATTCAGATATTCAGAAATCGAAAATTACTCCCTCACCAACTGTGAATCGTGACTGCTATACTTCTTGATAATGATTCCAAGAATAAAAAATATAGCTGAGAATCGTTTTGAAGGAAAGGGTTTCCAAAATTCAAGATTACTTAGAAAAAATAGTTTTGCATTTCTAACAAGTGTTGAGTTGAGATAGAAGTTTACAATGAATTAAACATTTTGAAAGATCTCAGTTAAGAAGTTTCTTAATATTTTTTTTAAATATTCAATCTGTCTCTCTGGTAACATGACTGTGGTAATAGATCTAATTAATTGTTTCAGTATAATTCTCCTCTTTGAAATTTAAGAAGTCTAAAACATTAATTTGCAAAACTCAGTTTCAAATAATGATGAAACTCCCGAATGTGTTCAAGCTCTAGGTTATTTTGTATCCTGTGAGTCAAAGAATAATGCATGCAGCATTACAGTGTCAACAAAGTGGTACCCAGTAACACTGATGGCAATGTTTTTTGACAGGTGATAGTGTGTTTGAATTTTTTCACAGTTTTTCCACAAATGTGCAAAATAACTAAGCAGACAAACAAATGGTATTTTATTTATACTACCTTTTGTATTCCGGTTCATCATTCACAGCACCATATTCTGCCCATTCACAGCTAATATAAGGGACAGAGGGTCACTGCCAGGTCTATCTTCTGAAAAAAATGATCTGTATTTTTTATCTTTTGTTATGCTGTTGGTGGATGCTTGACCTATTCCATCTTTCTATTTGCTGATAAAGCATCTATCTGTTGGTTGATTTTTTTTTTGTTTGTTTGTTTATTTTAAACAGATTAAAAAAAAAAAAAAAAGGAGGGGGGGTGGGAGGAACAACAGAAAAAATAAAAGGGCAGGTAAAGTTCACTTCATGCCAGCGGCAAACTGATCATCCGTTTTCTCATCCCTTTAATAAGGTCAACACACTTTTGTGGGTGGGTAGTCTGGACACAGACATTATCAATTTACATAATTTTCATACAGTACTTCAGTTCCAAAATAATTTAAACATATAATTAAAATTATCCAAACAAACCCCAAGCCTCTGAAACAGTAGTGACCAGCAGAGACTGGAGCTCTAAAGATTTAGAAAGGAATTCGTCTAAAACTAGCCACAGAGAGCAGAGTAAATACTGTTTGATGCAAATCCATAAAAGTTTCTCTGAAAAACTGAAATCAGAAGATTGTGAGGTGAATTAGTTATCTCTCTGAATGGTATCCACATGGGCTAGCATCATTCATCAGTGTAGTCTGATTGCACACAGTGCTCCCTTGCACTGAAAATTTAAGTCGCTTCCTTCCAACTCTGGGTCAGAAAAGATGTTTGTCATTAAGAGGAAGTTGCTGATAGAGAGAAATCACTGCTTTGTCTTCCACTTCTGTGCTTTGAATGAATTGGTTAGGAGTGATGTGTTCTAATGTATTTTCTCAATGTGGAATACATTTCTGTAACTATATGCATAAACGTTAGTTGGAGATGCAATAATACATTAATTTGCAAATAATGAATTATTTTGCAAATGTGTGTTAGATATACTGATGACAAATACTTATCACTTACTATCAGAAGGGGTAATAGTAAGGATGTGAGTACTGACACTTGACCTTGTACCATGAATCATATCTGTTATACATCTGTGTTTATGAAGCAAGTCCTTTAAACTCTACAATGCTTACATTCAGTACTAACGTGTTTCATTATTACTAAGTTGGGTCAGTAAACAGTAATTGTGCTTTCCTCCAGTCATACAAAATAAAATCCATAGGGGGAAAAAAAAAGACAAATTATTTACATCTATTTATTATTTACATTTATATTTATATTTGTCACACAAAGTATACTTACCCAAGAAAGCCCAGCTTCCTTTTTAAAATAAAGCAATTTTTAACAAGATCTTGATTGGAGACACTCTTAATTCACTGTGATTTTTACTTATAAAGCTGCTTTCATGGGTATAATTATCAAAATGTATGTATATGTACTGTTCCTTCCCTTCCTATGCTGAATAATGTTTTACCCTATAATTCTGCTGCACTGGTGCTTCATGAAAGTAAATGGTATTCAGAGTGTAGCTGTAAAAACTCAAAGTGTGAAGAATGTCATGTGGTAAAGTGATACGTTTTACAATCAATAGGCATTTAAACTGACAGCTTCTTTTGTGGTATGAAATTCTGTTTTACCCAGCTCAGAGTCCAAAGACTATTGATTCATACCAATAATGTACAAGCTCTGGTGTTAATTTTCTCCTTGATGTCTGTTTTTAACTTACTCTGTGGTTAACAAATGCTTATAAAGTACATTAAAGATGAAAATTGTACTTCTCTTTAAAGTATATTCAGAAAGTACTGTGGACTCTTATTTTGTCAGTTGCCTTTGTAGATGTTACTGAATACTGTGAACTACTCATAAACTCAGCAAATAAAAATTTCCACATTTAAAAGCAAGTTCAGAGAATTGCCATAGATAGTGTAAAGTCTGTACCCAATACCCTTGAATTCTAAGTCAGAAGTATTTTTGGGGGAAATGTTGTATAATTTCTAAAAGTTATTTAATCCACAGGATGATTTAGTCTAATATAAACATTTCTTTAATATCTGAATATTCCCAAATTTCTATCTCAGACTTCAGAGGATGAACCATAATTACTGTTGCCTTCCAAATGCAATGTAAAATGCTATATACTCTGCGTGCTGTTGTTCCTAACAATAAAAGCTTCGACATTTGCCAGATTCTCTCAGTGTTCATTCTTATACAATAAAAAATATATATCTATTGTAAAAACTTATGCATTTATTTGATTTCGTTTTTCCCTTATATTTTTTTCCTATGTAGCTTGCAGACAATTCCAGACGCAGAGTTATATACTGTAACAGAACTGAAATTAAAACACTGGGATTTTCCTCTACTTGTCTCAAAATGGGGAAAATAATTTCCCCCAAAACACAAAACAAAACAAAACAAAACAAAACAAACTATCTCCCAAACAACCCAAACAAACAAACAAACAAAACCTCACCAAAAAAAAAAAGATGTTGTAGAATATTATCCACAATAGATAATCTACATGGTTCTTAAAAATTGCCTGATGGGACTAGAGAAACTAAATAATTCGAATTAAAAAAAAAACCCAACCCCCAATTCTAAACCACTGTACTTAAAAATGTGGAATTCTTTCAAATATTACTTTAGATAATTTTTTACAGATCTTTATTCAACAAAATACCTAATGATAGTTGTTAGTGTTCTGCTGAACAGGAATAAACTGAAATGCATGTGTAATGAATCAGAACCATAAGGAAAAATTCTTTCTTATTGGCTCAAAACCTTTATGTGCTACTGCTGGGTTTTGATATGAAATGTGTGTTTCTCTTGGTGTTATCAGTGAAATTACAGTAATAAACTTATCATATCACTCTTCTGTCTAAAAGAACAGGACAGTTTGGTAGTTAGACAAAAGATGAATAGGTCTTATTTTTCTGCACACAAATATAATTCAAAATATTTAGGAAAACTTTCTGAACTAGGGTTTGAGAAATGACATCAAGGTTCTACCTACAATTTTATTTTAAATTTTGTTTTTCAAAAAAGAACCACCCACAATTAATCCATCTAATAACTGAGGGAATAAGTACCAACATGATCAAAATCAGTCAGTTGCCACTGAATGTTCTGAAGTCTCATAAAAAAGACAAATACTTACTTTACTGAATACAGACACTGATTGATTGAAGGTCATTTTTTGAGGTTGTACTGAGCTGTTGCAGTGTCAGAGCACAAAGATACTATATTTTAACATTTTATATTATTTTTTTTATTATATTTATCTCAGCAATCAAATGGCAGAGCATTTTTAACTTGCTGTATTTTTCAAACTGGGCCCTTAATGAAATGAATATGCAGATAAGGGTGCCCTTGGGTAATTCTCAGTTTGAATTATTCTCCTATTTTTTTCTTGAAAAGTGAAGAAAACAAAACCCACTACCACCACCACAACAAAAACCCATAAAAGTGCCCTCCCCCTGAAAGAACAACAGATCCAAGCCAAGCGAATCAGCATAAACATGAAAATAGCATTTCATTCCACTATTCTACTCATATAAAAACATGAAATAAACATGGAACACTTCTGTTAGAGACACTGGAAAAAAATAATAATGGTTTTGCAGGGACCAATTAGAGGTAAAATGGTCAAGTCTTTCAGTGAGAATATGCTCTGTGCATAAATTTCAAAGCAGACAACACTAACAGTGAGAGGACTTTGAAAAAAAAGGCAAAGACTCAAAATCTCCTGTAGTTCTCAGGTGACTGATACTCTGCTTCATTCCACTATACACTTACTACTACATTTTTCGTTCCCTGCGTCCACTAGGAACGTTCATTTATATTTAGTAAAACACATAGGAAGCACTCCCTGCTATTGATTTACTAAATTAAAAATGTGTCCTTTGTATGCTCTGCAAAACGCAGTTGAAGCACTGTAGACCTCCCACTTCCAATTCACAGATGTATAAATGCCAGAGAGTCTGCCTCTGTATGACCATGGTGCCTTGATGTGAAAGTTCCATGCATGTCTTCTCATGTTATTTAGCAGCTGACACACCATGTCAGATTGCACTTTTTGTTGTATTACAATGCAAGCTGACATGATGCAGCAGGCCACCTCACACTGCTATACATAGGACAAATGCATGACCCAAAAGTGGCAGGGTGTTTCGTTTTTGTAATGACATTAGTGACAGATAAAGGATTTAAAACTCATTGGAAGCAATAAGTTTATGTTGCAGCACAGCAGTCTGAATTGTATCAAATGACTCTTAGAAAACCTGAGCCCCCAAAAGGAAAAATGTGTCTTGTTATCTGAGCTAACAGATGCAAGTGCATTTTATTACGTCTCTTTGCATTAGGAAGCAGCCATTAAATAAAAGGAAAGCTTTCTATAGCACCCTAGAGGGAATACACAAGGAAGTGTGCTTCAAATGCCCTCTATGCTGTAAGTATTACTGCAAAGCTTGTTTCAGACACAGTAACTTTTTTGCTTTCACATCCCTTGCAAGTGACACTGCAATTGAAATGATTTAATGCTGAATTATTTGGTTCTCAAATAATAGACAGCATTCTTGTTCCCTAATGATAACATCATACCCTGCAACAGATTCTTTATGACATATTAAGCAGCAGAAGTACCTCACACAGCTGTCAGCTGTTGTTTTCTAAATAGGTAACAATTATAAATTCTTAAAGTATATACAGTAGAAAGAAATAATAAAGCAAGCTACTAAATTATGAAAAATAAAACTGAATCATTCTTGAATTATCTTATTTTTCAGAGTAGGTCACTGAGCACTGGAAATAAAACCTAATTACTCCCAGTTGAAAAGTTCAATGTCACTATTATGGTATGACCTACTTTCTGAAGCTCTGAAGTTTTTGACTGGGTGGATAATGGTTGAATATATTTTCTTGTTATATAGAAGGCTCTCTGGATCATTTTAAATATACCACAAAAATCTGAACATTCACTTAAATTTATTGATAGCCTTATTGCATGAATTTCTGGAAAATTTAGATGAAGCATGATGACAAGCAACAAAGTGCTACAATTATGTGGGGCTTTATTATGTATTTATGAATAGAATCAGATGCAAAATATGCTGTACAAATAATATAAAAGGGAAATAATATCTTTCAGGAATTATGCTGATTACAAAAATGAACTAAATGTAACACTCACCATTAATTTCATAATAGGTATTTATGGACTTTGCATTTCATTTTTTTTTTCTTTTTTAACTAATGGCATTATTCATTTAAAATGTGATTGGAGCATGAATGTTTCCACTGCCCATTAGCTTTGTTTAGAAATGAAGACATGTCATTGTGTGAAAAATGGGAGTTATTAGGAGTTTGTTGGACTATTCATGATAGAAACTATGAAATTAAATCAAGTAACTGGCTCCTTGTCAATGTATTTTCCCCAGTGTCTTGACTGAAAAAAACGAATTGAAAAAACCTAAATGTCTTTCATGTGTTTGCACAGAGGTAGTCTTTGGCCTGATATACTTAATACATTATCCTCAGATATCCTAAAGAGCTGAAATGGCAGACTGGAATGTCCCGAAAAGATAAAATTTTGTGTGTGATCAGTAGAGAAGGTGTGCGAGATAAGTATGCTAAACTTATGTAAATGAGTGATGAGTTCTTAAAATATAAATGTTTAAATCTATTTGCCTGCTGTTCTGTGGAAAATAAATTTAAACTATTAGGTTTTTTTGGGGAGTAGGAAGGTGTAGTCATTGTATTCAGGATCTCAGGTACCAAAATATGACTATGAATCCGACTAAAGGAAAGAACTGGATGAATGAACATCACAGTTTGTAGATAGTATCTTTAAATAATATTTTGTCAGTAAGCTATGTGAATGCATCTTTTTCATAAATTAATGTCTTTACAAATGTATCCAAATCTCCTTCATACGTCCATGGCAGACACTGAACTTGATTACGATTCAAAGAAATTTTAAGGACAAAAACTTCTTCCAAGTGATTCCTTAAAAACTACTTCTTTATATATTCATTATTTGAGATGAAGAATCAGATGGATTGTGCTATCAAATGTTTGTAAGGAAGATGTGCATGCAATGTGTTAAAAATATGATTGATGGCATGTTAACAAATTAAACTACTAAAATTAAAAAACTTTGATTTTTATTAAACACTTTGTTTTTTATTAAATTTGATTTTTTTATTAAATTATATTCTATCTTTAGAATTTTATTCCTTGTCTTAAAGGAGAAGAAAATAGTGTAGTTGCAACCAAGAAAACCAGTAGTATCCTGGGCTGCATCAAAAGAAGTGTGAACAGCAAGCTGTGGAAGGTGATTCTTCACCTCTACTCCACTCTAATAAGACCCCCACCTGGAGTACAGCTCTAGAATCTCCAATGCAAGAAAGGAATTAACCTCTTAGGTCAAGAGGAGGATCAGAAAAATGATTAGATGGCTGGAACATCTCTCCTCTGAAGAAATGCTGAGGTTGTTTTTGTTGAGGATGTTGAGATGCTGAAACAAGTTGTCTTGAGAATTCGTGAGTATCCAAGTTCAGGTTAGGTGGGTCTTTGAGTCACTTGATCTAATGGAAGGTGTCCTTGTCCATGGCAAAGGTGTTGGACTAGATGGTCTTTAAAGGTCCTCCCAACCCAAACCCATCGTTCTGTGATTCTATGATTTTTCTGTTTGTCAAAAAATACTAAAAGCAATAGAGAAGAGATACAAAATCAAAGCTATATAAATAAAATAGTCAACATTTCTTATCACAGCTTTGCGCTTCTGGGTTTTGTTTGTTGTTTTGTTGTTGTTTTTTTTAAACTTGCATAAACATTTCCTCATGTTTATATAAGTGAAAATTAAAAATAACCTTAGTAGTTATTAACTTAGTAGTGAATAATATACTCTTTCTTTCTCTTAAAAAAATAGTTTAGAATATAAAAGTTGAAAATGTCATGAGTGAAGTTTTATTTGAATGATTGTGTGATTACAATGAATGACTAGAAAATATAAAACAGTGTAATCCAGTTGAAGTCATAGAAAAGGACAGGAACGTCTTTCACAAAATCAGGTTCTTTAAAGCCCATCCCCCTGAATTTTGAATAGTTCCAATGAAGGGGCATAACATACTTTAGATCATAAAGATGTTTATTACACTATGGAAAAATCATTTTGCCTGAGTTGAAGTACTCTGTCCTCGGCAAATAAGTTATCTGGGGGGCAAATAGTTTTGAGAAATTAGTGTTTCATTGAGGATAAAGTCAAATAGGAACTGTTTGGCTTGTGTACGTAATAAAAAAATTAACTGTATTTCAATTTATTGTAACCTTAACTGTTTCATGATGGCTAGGAAAAAAATTGTGCTGTTTAGGATATTAGGACCTTTAGATCATAAGCCTTAATAAACTACAGTTTCTGAAAAAAAGTTAAACAAACAAAACCCCAAAAAACCCACCAAAACCAAACAACTCTTAGGGATGATTTCATCACCACAATTTATCTTTGGTTTCAATCTAATATTTAACTTTAATATTCAGCCTGTTTCCCATTATAACCTGAATTGATCCTCCTTCTTTCCAGCTATTTTAGCATGAAGTGAGAAAAAGAGAGAGGGAGAAAGTATCAGAAAAATCTTTCACTGAACAAGTAAGTTTCAATGGTAGGCAGATTTCACATTTTAATTTCAAGTTCCACTTCTTCATATCCAAGTCATAATACATAACTGAAGATAATAATGGTACAGGTTTAGTTATATAGGTATAACCATCACTCTACCAATAATGGCATGAAAGATTCTGTCCACTGAGACTAATAAGAAAACATTCATAAATGTTTATAAGAACTTTGCAACTCAGTTTTTGTGTTACAACATTGTTTGGGTGTTCTGTTTTGTTTTGTTTTGTTTTGTTTTGTTTGAGGTTTTGGTTTGGGTTTATTTTGTTTTGCTTTAAATTTAAGCACATAATCTGTTGAACTCTTTTCCTTTTACATAAGGAAAAAATTACATTCCGGTGTAATAGCTACTAGCCAGGTATTCAGCAGAACATAACACCCTTAGATAAGCAATATGAAAAGCTAAATAGATTTAAACAACCATATGTGATTGTATAAATTGCCAAATCACTGTTGAATACTCAATCATTTGGCTTTCTTCTGTTTCAAGTAGATGTGTATGTATGTGTTCTTTCTGTGTTACAAGCCATAAGGTTGCAGCCCAGACCTGAAAACTCTTTGAATCGTTTAAAACAAGTCTTCAGACAACCTCTTTAAACAACAGAAATAGCCAAAATATCAGCCTGAGGCTATACTGCAAGAGCTGCAATGGATTTTTCATTCTTTTTGTAGAGAATATTGTGAATATTGTTACAATCAATAAATGACAACTTTGTATAATCAACTTTATCACAACTACTTCTGATGTCAGAACAAGTTGCGTGTGTCTTTAGAGATGACACTATATATTTGCATAGTTTTATTAAAAAAGCTAACCAAACAAAAAAAAAAAAACCCAACAAAACCAAAACAAGCAAACAAACAAACAAACAAAACCAAACTAAAAAAAAACCCAACCCTGCTTTAACAAAGTATTAATTAGGAGCTATATTTCTGAAATTAGATACTGTCATTACCAGGTATTTTGAAATGCAATTCCTTTTTAATTCATCATTTTACGCTTTGATAATTGTGTAGAGAGTATACAAGTTTTAGTAGCAAGCATCTGTTTGACAAAGGCTACATCTCTATAAAGACTTTATTTTGAGTCTGCAACTAAAAAGTACTAATTCTGTCCCCTCTTTTCTCCTCTTGTCTTATGCTTTTAAGCAGACACTTTGTAAGTTCACACATAGCGACACACTACTACTGTGGTTGCAATAAGTGTATGTACTTTTGTATAGATTATTTTTACACATCCTCTGAAAAATTTAGTATCACTGAAGTCACACATTGCAAACCAACATATTAATTTTTCTGTAACAAATTTTGTCTAGGAATTGACTATGATTGATAGTGAGGTGGACCTTTTCTAGAAGACAAAATGTGTTTTTTAGTAAGGAAAGTAACGTTATGAAAATTAGTTTTGTCTTTGAATTGACCTTTCTATTTAAAATGTTAAGATGTAA
The DNA here is from genome assembly GCA_013399055.1 of Ramphastos sulfuratus. NCBI lineage: Eukaryota > Metazoa > Chordata > Aves > Piciformes > Ramphastidae > Ramphastos > Ramphastos sulfuratus. Next base: position 14,197 of record WBNM01022502.1, on the reverse strand, counting down.
TCTATAAGACCCTTCCTTTTAGGAGGCAGCATTTATTTTTTTAAATTAGAAAACAGTAGGGTTTTGTGATAGGATCAATAACATGTTAAAGCAGAGTAAATTCATTAGCATATCCTAATCATAGCATTGGGTAAAGAGATAACAAATATAAGTGCAAAATCTGTTACACTACCCACTACAAGAAATTTGTGCAGATAAGAGAAGAAACAGAAGCTTGATGAATCCCTCTTTTTTCTCTAACCTGAGTAGGAGATAGATTTTTAAAATTATTATTATTATTTTAAAAACTACTTCTATTCAAGCATCGTCACAAACTAAATCCCTTATTCTATCCACATCTCTACATAATTTACTTCAGTAAGGAGAAATTGAGCCATATATTTTTATTGTTTTCCTCTTTTCATAGCAGTTTTCATTTACTTGGAATTGTCTAATCATCACTGATTTTACTTTTGAAAGATCATTTCCCTCAAAAATATCTATCTAGGAGTAACTGAATGAGCTTTGACAGTGGAAAGCATTGAGCTAATGTCTGAAGAATCAACTAATTGATCTTATTGATTGAATATCAACATAGACATGTATATGTTCCATTGTATTGTTTGCCTTGTCTTGAATGTCTTAGTTTGTAATATAGACTGTGCTTGCTCAGTTTTTGTTTTGTTTTGTTTTGTTTTTTTTAACTATTGAAAAAATATTGGAATATCAGTTATTCATTTGAAGAGCCAGAAAATAAACAACTAAAAGAAGTTGACATTAAAAAAAAAGGAAAAGTAGCGAATTAGGAATGATTGTCTTGGATTTTTATTTGAGAATGTATTTTCATCTCATGTACTATTTTAAAACATTTTCTACTTTGTATTATCATTAGGCTTAACAGAAAGCTTATAGTAAAAATATACTAGTGTTTTGATTTTTTTTAGGGGAAAAAAAGTTAAATTGATAGTTTTGTTTTGGTTATTGTGAATGTACCTAATTTTTTACCTTCTTCGCTTTCACTGAAGAGTAATGAAAGTCTAGGTAGAAAGTGAACTTACTGTTAAAGTGTTAATTGTTATTTGTGTTGAGATGTCATTAATTAAATAAGATACCAAGATTCCAATTTTTTTTTTTTTCCAAAATAATGAGGTCCCTATACTTGTTTCCTGAAAATGGTGGTAGGTGAAACTGATGAGTAAATATTCTGGCTTTCATTTTCCAGAATGAACTGACTCTGATGAAGACCTATAACTGGAAAAAACAAAAACAAGTAAGTAAGCAAGCAAACAAAAAAACAAACAAAGAAACCCCGAAGCAAACAAATTAAAAAAACCAACCAAACAAAAAAACCCCATAAAAACATCAAAACAATCCTGTGATTACAATTAATTGCCTGTTTGTATTTCTTGTCTCTTCAATTCAGTAGTCATTGATGTACAGATACGAAGAAATTACTTGCTATTTATCACAATACAGGGAAATTATTTATATCAAAATTTAACCAATATAATTCAGAATAGCCTTTCACTATGACTTGTTTATTTGAATTGCATCAGCAGATGAGACAGCTGAAGATTGGTTTTTAGGGGTTTTGTTTGTTTGTTTGTTTTTCCTTCTTTTTAATGAAATGGAATCAAGGTGTCTACTATTTATAAATGCATTTTTCCTTTATTTTTAGACTAATTTTGCTAAATCTTTGGGCTTGAGTTACCTGCCATTTTGAGTCATGAGTCATGAGTGCTCTGAAGCTTTCTGTTGCTAGAAATTTTGCGATGCAATTTTAACCTTCCAGTCCAGTACTATCCATTTGACAGTTATACTGATCTCTGTTTCTTTCTTGTTTATTTCTCTATAAAGAATAAATTATATTATTTAGACAGAGGCAAAGAAATTGAGGTGTTATCAGTTGTAAAAATAAAAGGCTTAGGAAATCATTACATGTATTGTAAGTGTTGTGGTTTTTGTTAGTTTTTCATCTGTTCTGCAGTTTCCTTTCACACTAACAAACTTATGATATAATAATTTTAAGAGGTATCAGAGAAAGTAAATATAATGGGAAAATATTCTGACATAAAAACATTCAGATAATATGGACCTTTTAAAAGTTGATCAATACTCAGTGACAATAGTACTGGGATATCCCTTCATGTTAGAGACTTTTTAATAAGATGAATAATAGAGATAACTGAAGAAAAAAACTCCAAACAAAAAACAAGCAAATGAACAAAAAACCCAAACAACAATAAATGAAAACCAAAACCCCAACAATAATCTCTCAATCTCTTTTCTAAAGAAGTGGAATTTTAAGGATACAAACATATTTATAACAATACATTTAATTAAAAAAAAAATAATATTATATTATTGGAAAGTTGAAGTAGCAAAATAGAATAAGTGTGTAAAAACAGTGGGTTTCTCAGTTTCCTGAGGGAAGGAATTACTGAGTGTTGTGGAAGAAAATGTTGTGCACGTATCTTAAAAGTATGTGGCCATAGTTTGAGTTTTTGTTGTGCTGTATTCATGTTTTATTAAAAAAAAAAAATTCATCCTTCTAGTACAGACTGCTGCCCCTCTTCTAGAAATATTTTTATTAGGGTAGAATTTCAGTAGTAAGAGTTTTGAAGAAATCTCTAGGGTGGAATAGGAACCAAAAGATTTCCCACATATGTCTTAGGCTACTCATTATGTAGACATGAATGTTGAAGAGTAACAATATATAATAATAATCTTGTTTTCCATTCATGCAAAAGAAATTATTCTGAAAGCTTCTTCAAGATGGATATTGAAGAAGTCATCTCAAGTCTTTCGATTAAAGCTGTTTAAGCTTTATTGTCTACATCTATACCCATGAGTATGAAGGGGTGTCATTAGAAATTGGAACTCTCCTATTTGTTAGGAGTATTCCCAACGAGATTGTCTCTTGTTTAAATTAGCACAGTGCAAAATAATACCTTTGTATAGTTTGGAATTTTCCAAGAACCAGGGACTGTTCCCAACAGACACTCGGTTTTATATAGGAGAAGATTTTAATAATTTTAATCACAAGTCCATTATGCACTAGGTGGCAAGTTTAATTTATGAACACAAATACCTGGACTATTCTATGAATCTGACTACAGTTCATACTGTTTTTGAGCTTTTTTGGACAGTTTTCGGAGAGTTTCTTTAAAACAAGGATATTGAAATATTATCAGTCACTGCAGCACATACAATTCAGGTCATATTAAGCAGTGATTGTTTTCCTATTCCATTAAATTTAAAACGTGTTGTCAATTTTGTTTGTTTCATGGATTTCATTTGCTTTTTAGATTACCACAGCAGAATCTAAATTATTTTTTTTTCCCATTAGCATCGTTCAATCCCTATCCTTATCCCTTCCAGTATCTTTAAATATCAGTATAATCCATGATTTGCTCTTTGTCTTTACCTTAGAACAGTAAAGATGAGTGAACTACAGATGTGAAAATGAGATAATGTTCTGAAGGACTAATTGGTTCTGAAGACAGATGAGAATGGGAATGTTTGATAGAAAAATCATGGGGGAAAAAGAAAAAAGAGGGGAGCAGTGGAAAAAGCAACATTCCCATAAAATGAAATCCTGCCTTGATCAAAGCAAGTACTTGAACTTCCTCTGTCTTCATCATGGCCAGGATTTCACTTATCTTGTCTATTTAACATTTTTTAAAACCAAAGTAACCCTGAATTCAAGCCAGCAGGAAACATACCAATATAAATATGAATGTGGTTTTAATTAGAACAAGAATAATAATGAACATTTTGGTTTTGAGCAGCTGAGATGAAAGTTCAGGAAATAATAGAACAAGATGCTTGCCTTTATTTATTTATTTACTTGGCCAATTATTTATTTATTTAATAGTGGCACAAATAAATAGCAAATACTTACATTTCTCTCTTCTATTTTGTTATATTTTGCCTTATAAAAAGATGGTTCATTTTAAAATATAAAGCAATAAAACCATAGAATCATTCAGGTTGGAAAAGACCTTTGATATCGCCGGGTCCAACCATTAACCCTAGTCTACCAAGTTTACCACTAAACTGTGTTGCTATATGCCACATCTAAACAACTTTTAAACACATCCAGGGATGGTGACTCAACTACATCACTGGGCAGCCTGTCCCAGTGCTTGACTACTCTTTCAGTTCTTAAACCTACCAGGGTGCAGCTTCCAGCTGTTCCTTCTTGTTCTTTCATTAATTACCTGTGAGAAAAGAGAAACACCTACCTCTCTATATTGTGCTTTTGGGTAGTTGTAGATGGTGATAACATCTCCCCTTAACCTCCTCTTCCTCAAACTAAACAGTCCCAGTTCATTTAGACACTATTCACCAGACTGACTTTCTAGGCTTTTCACCAGCTTTGTTGCCTCTTCTGCACTTGCTCTGGTGCCTCAATGTCTTTCTCGTATTGAGGTGCCCAAAACTGAACACAGCATCAATGTGGCCTTACTGATGCAGAGTAGAGGGTGACAATCACTTCCCTACTCCTGCTGGTCATGCAATTTCTGATGCAAACCAGAATGCCATTGGTTTCCTTTGCCACCTGGTCACACTACTGATTCATATTAAGCCACTTGTCAATTAGAACACGAAGGTCCCTTTCTGCCTGAAAGATTTCCAGCCACCCTTCTCCTGTACTGTTGTTGTGGTCCAAGTGCAGGACCAGGAAATTGGACTTGCTGAAGCTTATCCCACTGACTTTGGCCCATTAGTTCAATCTGTGTACATCTCTCTGTAGAGCTTCTTTACCCTCGAGTAGATCAACATTCTGTTATGGAGGGGTAATTAATTGATGTGAGATATGATTTTTGAAGATTAATATTGTTCATTAATATTCAATATTCAGAACTCTCCCCACCCTGACCACTAATTTTAATAATAATCGGTTCTTTCTGTGGTCATGGAAACTTTATACAGATAATAACATAGGATCTGGAAATAACTAGTGAAAATATATATCATTAATTGAACTCAATTGAACTGGAAGAGAAGGTTCCTGCGGTCAATATTCCGCTTGCGGTCAGTATACCGCTTGCCCACTAGATGGACTCGAAAAGCTCCTTTCTTCTTATGGCAGAAGGCAATGGTGAAGTANGTGGCTCCAGGTTCTTTGTTCTCTTTCCTGTCATTGCTTCTCCCTAAAACAGAAGGAGGGAAAGCAGAAAAATATGTCTAGGCAAACCAGGACATGTATAAGCCTATTTTGGCCTGCTTAGGCTTACCACTACACATTCCCACCTAACTTGGTGTCATCGTCATAGCTCTGTTATGAGGACAGACTGAGAAAGTTGGGGCTCTTCAGCCTGGAGAAGAGAAGGCTTCGAGGAGACATTATAGTAGCCTTCAAATATCTGAAGGGGGCCTACAGGAAGGCTGGGGAGGGACTATTTACAAGGTCTTGCAATGACAGGACAAGGGGCAATGGGTTTAAACTGGCAGAAGGGAGATTTAAATTAGACATTAGGAGGAAGTGAGGGTGGTGAGACACTGGAACAGGTTGCCCAGGGAGGTTGTGGACGTTCCCTCCCTGGAGGTGTTCAAGGCCAGGTTGGACGAGGCCTTAAATGACCTGTGCTAGTGGGAGGTGTCCTGCCTATGGCAGGAGGGTGGAACTGGATGATCTTTGAGGTCCCTTCCAACCTTACCATTCTATGATTCTATGATTCTATAATTCTATCTGCAAGTTTACTTATGGTGCACTCTTAACTCCTCATCGAGATCATTGATAAAGATGTTAAACAAAAGTCACAATGCTGATCCCTGAGGAACACCACTAGTGACCAGCCACCAGCTGGATTTAACTCCATTGACCACCACTCCTTGGACCCATTCATTCAGCCAGTGCTGTATCCAGCAGAGCTCTGCTTGTTCAAGTCATGAGTTTGTTGTTGAGAATTCTGTGTGGAACAATCTTAAAATCTTTATAAAGTCCAGGTAGAAAATATCCACAGTCTTTCCCTTATCCATTAGGTGAGTCGTCTTGTCATAAAAGGAGGTCAGGTTCATCAAGCTGGACTTGCCTTTCATAAACCCATTCAGACTGCGCCTGATCTATATAGTGCATAAAGGCAGTCAAGACGATCTGTTCCATGACCTTCCCTGGCACCAAGGTCAGACTGACGGATCTGTGGTTCCCCAGATCTTCCTTTCAGGCTTTCTTATAGATGGGTGTCACATTCACTACATTCCTGTCCACTGGGACCTCCCCAGGTAGCCAGGACTTCAGGTAAATGATGGAAAGTGGCTTGGTGAGCACATCTACCTACTCTTTTATTACTCTTGATTGTAACCCATCCAACCCTGTAGACTTGTATGCATCTAAGTAGTGAAGTAAGTAATTAACCACCTCCTCTTTAATCTTGATTACCTCATTCTGCTTCCCCTCCTTGTCTCCCACCCTATGGGGCTGGATATCCAGAGAACAACTAGTTCTAATGCTTAACCAGTGTTATGCAGTAGGCAAAGCAGTCATTGAAGCTGACCTTTTCCTCATGCTTTGTCACCATATTTCTTTCTGAATCCAATAACGGATAGAAATTCTCCCTAGTCCTTTTTGGTTTTGTTGTTTATGTATTTCTAGAAACATTCCTGTATATCCCCAATTTTATATGGTTTTATCTTTTTATATAAACCACATAAGCTGTTTAAATGACATTCTGTCCCAGTATGATATCAGGATGAGCCTGAACTGTGTTCAGAACACTTTCTGAACAATTTAAGGCTGATGATAAGAATCAAAAACTATAGATAAGAGAAACAAATAATATCATTTTTATTACAAGCAAAATCACTAACATTCTTTGGATGAAATCTACCATTTTGGGGAAAGCAGCACTTGTTTGTGTATTATTTTGCTACTTCTTAACCATTACATTCATTATTTTCATTTGATATTGATTTCTCCATTACAATATTACAATATTTCTTTGTCTCAGGGACATTAACACTTCTCCTCTGTTAAAGAAAAACTTTTCTGAATAATGTCCTCACTTAGCATGCAGCCTTGTACATATGACATTTAAAGGTTTAAAAAGTCATCCCGTATGTAAGGATCACCATACTTTAAACTAATGAAAATCCTTCTGCTAACTTCTCAAGAGACCACAGCACCTAATGAGCAGTCTTAAATTGCTCCTGGGGTTCTCAGAGGTTGCAAGCAAAGACGAGGAAGTCTTTTAGTGTCCTCAGGGCCAGGCAAAAGGTACCATATGAATGCTTGTCCTTGGCTCAGTTTTGCTAAGAATAATGTTGTTATTTTTTGAGAAAGCAGGTGAGGTAAAGCAATATGAGTAAGAATCCATGTAGAAGCATACTCATTGAGTGGAAACCCAGCCAAAAGTAGAAAAGGAAAAGCTCTGGATTGGGAAATCATAAAACTCTAAGGAGAATTACAGCAGAGGATGGTAATTTTGAGACATCAAGGGTCAGACTTTGCAAGGACTAGTGTTTGCAGACTGATGTCCACCAGACTGGAAGACAGTTGGGTTGCAAAAATGCATCAGGTGTGGTGAGTATAAAAAGTTTAACTTAGAAGACCACTAGCCCTAGTCATGATGTGTATTAGTAAATAATTGCTTTGTATGCCTGAATGCACGTATCATGTGGACTAGGTGCCCATTTGCATGGTGGAAGAGGCTGAAACAAGAGTGACCTGGAGAGTAAAACTTATTCTATGTACAAAACTGATTATGTATCATGCATAAAATGTCCTTGGGTTGTGATAAAAGTTTCTTTCTCTGCTTCATTGAGCAACTCTTTAAATTTTTCTCTGAAGTTATAGCCTATGTGTTGCCCTTAGTAAAGTAATCACCAATTGTCCGACTTTTACTACTGAAGGCAGAATTGCAAAGGTAGATAAATGGAAACAATAAGAAATAAGGTACAGAGATGAAGAAATTATTCTAGATAAAAGAAAGATTTTTGACTGGGAAACGTAGCTCTCTGAGCAATGTAAATTGTTTTGCTTACTTTTTCCCCCCTCTTTCTTTCCTCCCCCACCCTAGCCCCCCACTCTGGCCCACAAATGATGCACATACCTATCAAAAATATCATAAAAATAATACAATTTCATGCCCTATCACAACCATCTTAAACACAATGAATGAATCATTAAAGTTATATGTCATTTGAGCGTGAGATAACATTCATCAGAAGGATTTGTCACAGCTAGAGAGAGGAGAAGGAAAGGTCTCCTTTTTGTGGTATGCAGGGACTGAATATTAATTTGCAACATCACAGACTTCGATTGACAACACATATCTCCTTGTAACTCAGTTAGGTTTACCCAAATGTTTGCTTTATACATCCATTAAAAATAACTGTAGGAAAAACATTCCATATATGAAAATAGTATCTTAATTTCTATCGTGTCTAGTGCCAAAAATGGACCACTTTTATGTGGAGTATCTGGGCTTCCAGATGTACATTTAAATGATAAAATGGCTTTATCGTAACAGCTTTTAGAGGACTTAGGAGTTGATTTCTGAAGATAGGCATCTCAATTCTAAGGCAGGGAAAAGTGCAGTTCTCATGTTTACTGTAGTTGCAGAAATTTGAGGACTGAAACCATGTTGTCTGAACTAAAGCAATAATACATCAATCTCTAGCCATTTTCTTTTTTTTTAGGAATATTCTTCATATTTATAGATACAACTTAACTGAATTTAAATGATCACAGTTAAAAGGGCTTCCAGATGATAATTATCAGAAAAAAAAAGGTAACAAATACAGTAGCTATGAATTGAAAAGTTCTGTGCATTGCAGCAAAAAGTCACCTTCTTCCTCTCTTTTTTTTTTTTTCTTTTTCGTGATTGTGTTTGTAAAATATTTGAGTGCCTTTGAACAGCCACTGGTACTGAAAAACAACTACATTGGAATAAATATATTATTTTTTAAAAAAAAGGTAATTTAAAAGGTGAGTATAATTACTAGCTATCTAACAAAGATGGAAAATAAACTATAAAAGAAGCCAATAGCTCAGCTGCTACATTTAAATCTACTGGAGCCATATTCTACTGAAGCCATGGTGCATGGCTGAGTTCTGTGCTAGCAGAGACTGTAGTGAAAGCACAGATTTAATCTCCATAAAGACATAACACACTTCATTAAATGGTTTACACATTGAACCACTGAGATTAAAACAGCAAACATTTCTCAAATTCTTACTAAACTGGTGGTATGGGTTTTTTTCAAAGGAAAATAGATAAAAGTCTATACTTTCACTAGATTAAAGGCTAAATTTATTTGATATGGGTTAATCTCATAGATTCCTTCAATGGCAAATAAAAGGTGATTTACAGTACCTAAGTTTAGTCTTTTCCTTTGAATGTTACTCCGAGGGAGCAGCAATTGGCAAAAATTAAACTAGTACTAAGCTTTGAAGTATCATCTCAATGTATGTTCTCTGTTGAAGAGACTTTTGATAAAATCTAGAAAAAAACCTATTAGAAACCCATACAATAAGCTGAGCTCAGATTTTGTTTTGATTCTAGTCCAGGTTATAACAGTTTTTATTCAATTGATTTCTTCCTAATTAGTTTTGGCTTTATCCGGCCACGTCGGTATTAATACTTAACATCTTCCAGCACTGCTGGTAGTCATTCTGTTAGTACAGATTGGAAAGGCATGGCTGCCAGTGTTTAAATATCAGTACATTGAAGTACCATTTTATTTGGGGTTGATGATGTAAGGACATAAGTTGCATTACTTATCTGTACTATTTCTCCTGGTTATGTCTGTTATGATAAATCTTGTTTAATGAGAAAATGTGCAACTCCAAGAATACTGTGAAAAAGGAACTACTTATGTTTTACTAAAAAAGAGTCAAAAAGATACAGATGGAAGAAGCTATTGTTAGAAATCTGAAAACAAAAAGGAAAAAAAATTATAAAAAAAGCAAAACAGGGTTTTTTTCCAAGCAATACTTCTTTAGACACAAATTTATGTAGAAAAGATACTTGCTAGTAAAAAGTGGCAGTGTACTCTTGAATGAAGCAGCAAAGCAAGTAAGGTGGTGTGCTGGTTTGAGGCTAATTGGAATATTTTAATGGAGAAAATTATGGGCTGTGAAAAGAAAACAATGGTGATGTCTACTTCACTCATAGGCTTGCTGAGATGTATAAGAATAAGAACACATAGGTAAGTCAGTCATCTCTCAGGCGCTCTAGCTTCTTGCTTTCTCCTCTCTGCCGAGTAACCTCACTAACCACTTTTCTTCTAACCCCCCTGGTTGATCCTCCAAAATCACCTCGCTTGTAAGCCAAACCCTGGGGTAAGGTATAGGGGTGGGGAGAAGGTGGAAGGGTGGTTAGGAGCCCCTCCTGGGGTCTCCGGTTTCTGGGAGGGGTGTTGTGTTTCTGTATTCCCTTTAACTTGTATATTTCTGTAAATATTCCTGTATATTGTGTATGTATCTGCTTGTATATTGTGCTAAGCTGTAAAAAGAGCTTCATTCCTTACCTTCCAGATGGCTGAGTTCTAGTCTGGGTCATTTTACAAAGTGTGGGGGGCAGGGAACTCCCAAACCATCAAAGGTGGATTGGGGGTTTTGTGGCTTTTTAATTTTTTTTTTTATTTTTTTTTTTTTTACCTCTTTACTTGCTTAAAGAATAATTTCTGCTGGTGACAGGAGGTTCTGAAGTACAGAAGTCAAATCTCAGTGGAAAGGCTTAGTGAATGAAGAAGACCGTTAGGTATCTGGTATGCAATATACCTGTTCCCTAGAGAGGAAGGTAGGTCACACATCTCAGCACTGAGATGTGATATATCTATATATCTATCCTACCTAATGTATTCCTCTCACATAGTCTGCCCAATTATATTTATTACATCCAAATAAATGTTTTAAAACATTTTATTGATGTAGTTTATAATTAACAGTCATTTCCTGGATGAGAAACGACTTGTCAGAATAGGCTTAATACATTAAAACAACCTGTCTTTTTGTCATGACCTATTTCATATCATTTGTTTAAGATATCCTTATTTAGTGCAAGTCTACTAGCCAGAGATATCCCTGGATAAAAGCAGAGTGAATAACTAATAAGCAGGATCTATGTTATGTAGTGAATGTGACAACATTGTCATGAACCTTCCTATGAACTGGTGCTTTGGCTTCCCTTGGGTGAATGCACGTGTGAATATACACACCTGTGTGTCTGCATTAATGAGTAATATGAAACAAAATACAGTTGAAGCTAATCATCAAAATTCCATGGAGGTTAATGACAATTTACTGAGGCATACACCTGGGGCTTTATCAGCAAAAAGATCTAAGTTCTTCAGTGTCACGGAATGCCAAAAATAGGCCTAATACGTGTCCTGGCTTGTCCAGGCATGATTCCCTTCTGGAGTGACTGCAGGAAAGAGGATAAAAGGCCTGGAGACACCAATTCTGAGGACCTGACTTTCCCAGACTTGTTTTGCTCCTGCTTACATCCTGTGGTGAACAAGGTACATACACTGGCCTTGTGCATAGGCCCATGTTTTCCCAAATTTGAGTAAAGCAAGCCCCTGGCTTCACCTAATATGCTTAGTGTTGGCAAAGTGTCATTTTAATTGGCTAATTTCTGTGTTTGATGGAGCAATCAAGACTCAGGTAGCTGACAAATATGACCAGAAGTTGTAAACAAAAAAGCTGTAACATGCCATGTCACCTTGCCTCAATCTGCCTTGCCTTGCTGCCATGCTTCACCTTGCTTTTCCTTGGGGACCAGGAGGGCTTGATGCTTCAAATCAGCCTTGCTGCTTAACAACAAGCTTTAATGCTTCAAGCTTGTCCACCTGGAAACTTTGCTGTGCCTCAGTTTACCAGGGAGAGGCCTTGCGTGTGCTCACGCCATAGGCAAGAGTCATTGCCAAAAGCTGCCTGAGATGGCCAGCCTCAGTATGAACAACGCTGCTGGCAGATAATAACAACCTAGATCGTGCAGAAAGGGTTTACCCAGAAGGAGTTTACCAGGACAGCCACATGCCTCCAAAGAGACCTCACTGCAGCCTGCATAGTGAGAGAGAGCAGGTTATCGCCATGCTGCCAGACACCATGCTTGCCTGCACACCTGTGAACCTCTGTAAGGAGTCTGCAGCCCTGGAAAGGACACTGTCTGTGAAAGGACCAAGATCAGGTCAGAAGCATCCTGTCAGAGTGCTGGGGAAACTACATAAGTTTCCAATGGGTACCATACACCAACAGCATCCCTCCAAGTGTTTTGGGTACTGTCTGGAACTATAATGCAACCTCAGAAATCCAGAGATACTATTTTGTGAGTATTCTCAAAAGCTTCTTTGTAATTAAAGCTCTTGACTTTGGTTCTGTTTACTCTGTAACTGCCTTCTGCTTCAGCAGAAAGAAGCCACTCGACTCCCCCTAGAGGGCAAGTGGCATATTGCACCACAATAATCTCTCAAAAAGCTTACTGCTTGCGTTTGTTTTGCTAAATTGTTTTAAATTGTTTATACTGTCCTATGCACTCTACCAATTAAAAAACATAATAATAACAATAACAACAATAATAATTATTATATAATTTAATAATAATAATAAATATTATTATTGTTGTTATTATTATTATTATCCATAACATTTAGTATGTCTATATTCTCACTTTCCTGAATTATACTAGATATAATTAAAGCATGTGAACTAGATGGATACATTCTTTAAAACATTATTATTGATTTTGATAATGTCAATGGTGATAATTGTAGATTAAGCACTACTTAGTTTAAGATATTAAAAATGGCTTTCTATTAAAGTGAACTGAAATCGTTAATTAGGTTTGCATATTATAATGAACTCAATAAAATATTTAAAATGCATATGATTGTCAAAATGTTTCAGATTTTATAACTTTGTTTTACTTAAAGTAGTGTAAAATAACTTAATAAAAATCCTGTAGTGTGATCAAACTCACAGGTATTTTCTTTTCTCAGATTAATTTTAGACAGACAAAATAGTTTAGGGAGCGTTACAAGTGACACTAAAGGGCATTATTAGTGTGAAAAACATTTTCTTTTTGAAACAGAGCAGAACAAGATATTTTTATTGAATGTTAATTCCTCTCTTTTTTTTTTTTTAATACTAATAAATTATATGTAAAGCTATAGAAACATTCATTCTGCAAACAGTACTACATGCTAAGCAGAATGGAAAAAAAATAACTACAGTTATCCTCTGAACAAATAAACATTGCCAAGTTCAGATAAAACAAAATCTTTTCCTTGCTGGAAATAACATCAATTGCTCATGTACAGGGAAAAGTTTCATCCTACTGGAAAATTACAGTATGTTAGTTTTGAATGTAGTAAAATACATAAGAATTCAGAAGATTACAAATAAAATACACACATCTTCATTGGTGATAACCAGTGATTCAGTAAATACTAGCAATGCAATGAGCTTTATGCTGAATAAAGACAGAGGCTATGTAGAAATGTAAATCTTATTTTTAAAAAAATTGAAAAAAGAAGAAGAAGAAGAAATCAAAGTTGTTGACAAATTAATTGTCTGTCTGGCATCTACATATCATAAGTCCTGAAGATATCCAGAATAGTATATTTTATGTTGTCAAGGGTTAAGGCTGGGCTGGCTACTACACAAGTGACAAATGTTTTCTATTAACCCCTCTCCATTCCCAAAGGGACAAAGGGAAAGAAACTTATGAAATGGAAAATTAAAAGAGCTTTAATGAAAATACTAATAAAGTATACACTCATACAAATCCAAACACCACCACCCTGATGACAATTATTCACCATCACCATTGATGCATGGGAGAAATCCCAGACTGGAGCTCAGATTCAGATGAGAACTGGATTCAGGAGATGGATTCTGGAAGCAGATTAAGTAATCCATAAATTGTGATCAAAGACAGAAATCTTCCTTGGACACCAGCCATGAAGAAGAGAAGGGAATGTGACCCTCATGATCCTTCAGCTTCATACTGTATATGACACATACAGAATGGAATACCTCCTTGATCAGTTTAGGGTCAGCTTTCCTGTCTGCTCTTCCCTGCAGGGGTGCCTTTTTACGGCCCCAATGTAGTACACAAAATTTATCAGTGACATTGATCTAAATATGAATCCCTGTTACTAACTAGAAACATGGAATGTTACCACTACAAAGGAAACACTGTCTGGAAAGCACTCTGCTAATTTCAGAAATGTCAGTTACTTAGAAGACACTGTCGTGGTAGGC
>WBNM01022498.1:24903-44614 GCA_013399055.1 Ramphastos sulfuratus | reverse complement strand
TGACCTGTACTAGTGGGAGGTGTCCCTGCCTATGGCTGGGGGTTGGAACTAGATGATCCTTGAGGTCCCTTCCAACCTTACCATTCTATGATTACATATATATATATATAAATATATACACAGTTATCATTTTCTTTCCCAAAAGTCTTACAGATAAGCAGGCTAGAAGTGGCTATCAAACAATCTAGCAAGGGACTTTTAAATCAGCCAAAGTCACAATAAATACAGCAAGAATTACGAGGCTGCAGTACGCTGCCAGGGACATTGCTTTTGTGCAATATTCCCTCATGTGGCTCTGGGAGGCTGTGTCCAGTCCAAAAAAGCATCTTCAAAATAATATGGACATTACACTCACTTTTCCAGCTCATCTTAAAACATTCCTTTCCCACAAACAGTGCTGTGTAAGCAGCATTCAGCATTTGCTCACTTTAATCAGGGTGTGCCTGGCCCCTGCAAGTTTGGGGCAAGGCTCCTGGGTACCCAAACATTTCCAGCCACAGGCTACCTCATGATGCAAGTCATGCTACAGAATGCAAAAGGCCAGTGTTTTCAGCTTGTTGCAGGGACTAATTCACTTAGTTAAACATGCAAAGGTGTTACTATGCCTTTTGAACCACTTTTTTATGCTTTAAGTTTTTGGTTTTTTTTTTAAAGGAAGAAAAATGGAAGGAAAAGAGAAATAATTGGGTCCTATCCTGACAAAAATCAGCCTTGATTACTGCCCTGGTTTTGGCTTAAACAGAGTTAATTTTAGTTCCTAGAGACTGGCATACTACTGTGTTTTGGATTTATTTAGGTGTGTTGGATGTATTTAGGTGTTTATTTAGCACAGTGTTATGTTCACAGATCATTTCAAATTTTACAAATGTTCTTTTTGATGGCAATTTTTCAAGCCAATTATGTTAAACATCATAACTGAAAGCTCTCCATACACTCACCAATTCAAATAGTTTTTCTTTTTCTCATCCAAGTTTTCCCTTTTTTCTTTTGTTTGCTTTCCATCCCACAATTTCAACCAAGAGGTGGAAGTTCTGCTCCCAAATAAATTTTTGTTATTGCTTCTAATGTCACATACACTTGCTACATAGTAAAGCTAATCATGTTTTAGATTATTTTGTGAGCTTTTTCTTTAACTTAGGCATTACTTTCTTCAGCCTACTTATCATTTTAGGTTTGCTCTCATGTCTTAGACTCAGAACTCAGCACACTTATAAGCCAATCCGACCCTCTGGCAATCCCTGAGTCCACATGTTAAAGAAAATTGGTGTAATACCTTTACCCACATCAGCAAAGAGTAAAAAAGTGGATGGCATTGAGCTGAACTTTGCTACTTGTTTTAGTAGNCTCACAGCCCTATGTTGGACCTTCTTCAGTAGATTCCTCTCCCTCTTAAACTGAGAAGCCCAAAACTGAAGGCAGTACTCAAGGTGAGATCTCACCAGGGCAGAGTAGAGGGGGAGAAGAACCTCCTTTGATCTGCTGGACACACTCTTCTTAATGCACCCCAGGATCCCATTGTCCCTCTTGGCCACCAGGGCACATTGCTGTCCCATGGATGTTCTCCACCAGCACTCCCAGGTCCCTCTCCACAGGGCTGCTCTCCAGCAGATCACCTCCCAACCTTCAGGTAAGCTTGGAACTGATTTGAAGAGAACCTAAAACTCAAGAGGAATAGGTACATATGAACTGCACTGGCAGTACAGGAGTTAGGTACCAACACAAAGCATTTTGCTCCTACAGTATCTAGGTGTTTGGGTACAGAAGGGAATTCTTTATTGTGCTTCTTCGTAAATGCATAGCACTGGGACTTGGGTGTAAAGTGTGCAGGTTAAGTGATGCAGAGCTGGCAGCTTCAGGTGTCACAACTCAGACACAAACTAAAGATCCTTCCTTGAGGATGCAAGAACTGCTTGGACTGAGACTGAGCACAGGTTGCCATGGAAGGCACTATGAAACTCACATGCCTTAACCTGCAGGAACAACACAGGCTCTGATATCTCCTGGGTGTAGACATTTGGGGTTTAACATAGCCCAAGCATTTCACAGCTGCTATTAGCTGGTGCTCCCTGACTTTTCTGCAGCCTTTCCATATGAACTTCAGCTTCCAATGCCCTCAGAGTTTATCTTTCACTGGTTTCAAGCTCTTGAAACCTGCCAGTTGTGAGTACTGACAAACAAACTCATTTACCTTAGGAAGATGAAGAAAAAACAAATATTAAAATAACCCAGAAGTTTCCCTCTGACATACCTCTGTGGCAATAACAAATGTAAGACATTTTACCTTTTTTTAATGCTTTCAGCTATTTTTTTCAGTCACATTTTTAAAAGAGGTGAGTAGGCTATCAAAAGAGCTTTGTAACACTGTCAGCTCTTTGCTTTCTGCTCACTACAGCAGCTGGTATGAAAAAAAACAGCCCATGATTATCACAGGGCTCTGTCTGCAGCTCTTTGCTTGCTCTTCCTTCTGCTTGTTGCTACGGGTTTATGTCAAATAAGCAAGTATTACTCCTTAGTCCCTGGATTCCAAACCCTCTGCATCCTCTGCCTGGGCTTGGTCCTGAAGCCCCCTTGCCAATTTCCACAGAGCACGCAGCCAGCTGCTGCAAACGCACTCATCTTATTTACTCAGCCTCTGCTCCCCTGTTTCCTGAGCAAAAAGTCAGTGCCCAGAAGCTTTCATTGCTGATCCCAATTCAACCTGCAAAAGAGCAAAGGAGAAAGCATAAACACCACTTGTTCTACCAATCACCATATACTGGAAATCACATACTGCCACTACGTCATTAATAGGATTCGTTAAGGTTAGAGGGAACAACTAAAACAATCTATAATTTCTCTGACAGCTCCAGCTGAAGGGCAAATTTCCTCTGCCTTTTCTACCCTGTGGAGCTTTAATTGTATATTCAATTCCCAGGGGCCCAAATTATACTCTCAGCTACGACTGTGATATAATTAAAGTTAATGGAGTTGCTCGGGTCTAATTGAGGGCATCGTTTATTTCAGCAAATGTTATATTATAATAAATCACAGAGAAGGATTCCAACCATCAGCTTTATACATCACTCAGTTTGCAGGAATCTGAGTTAAAAGCTCCTTTGTAGTTGATAGTGGTAGTCTTCTCTCCAGATCAATAGCTAAGCAGTAAGCATATAAACAGAGTTAGGAAGTTCACCACTTCTATGAGCTTCAATCACTCTCCTGGGGTTTCTGTGGTTTGTCTGGGTTTTGGTTGTTCTTCACCTGGGTTAGTTTGTTTTTTTTTTTAATCCATTTATAATTGGCATAATAAAAGGAATTCTATTTACAAGCTGGCATCTAATGAAGAAAGAGTGCCATATACTGACATAGGCTGTGCAGAAACAGATGTGAAGTCCTGCCTCTGTGTGCATGCAAGACAGAGAGAAATGGCTTGTCCCAACCTCAATTACTGTGCTGCAAGTGAAGGTATCATAGAATCATAGAATGGTAAGGTTGGAAGGGACCTCAAAGATCATCTAGTTCCAACCTCCTGCCACAGGCAGGGACACCTCCCACTAGTACAGGGCACTCAAGGACTCATCCAACCTGGCCTTGAACACCTCCAGGGAGGGAGCAGCCACAACCTCCCTGGGCAACCTGTGCCAGTGTCTCACCACCCTCACTGCAAACAACTTCCTCCTAACATCCACTTTCAATGTCCCCTCTGCCAGTTCAAACCCATTGCTCCTTGTCCTGTCATTACAAGACCTTGTCAACAGTCCCTCCACAGCCTTCCTGTAGGCCCCCTTCAGATCCTGGAAGGCTACTCTAAGGTCTCCTGGAAGCCTTCTCTTCTCCAGGCTGAAGAGCTCCAAGTCTCTCAGTCTGTCCTCATAGGAGAGCTGCTCCAGCCTGTACTTCAAACTTCGACAGATAATACTGAGATCCAGTGCTTTAAATGCACTTAATTTTTAATTATTATTATTACTACTTTAGCTTTGAATCAACACTATTTTTAGAAGTAGCTGCTTGTATTTTGGCTATTATGAAATATTTAGAAGCAGCAACAGAGTAACTTTAGCATTCAGATGATGTAGCCAATGCTCAAGAAATCTTCTCCCTCTCATTTAATTTGGTTGTCCTTTTGATTCAGTACATATTTTAACACCTTTACAGAGAGAGTATTTCACTTCTAGGTCTGAAATAGTTATTTTTGGTGTGCAGCTATTTGATGTCTTTATTCTCTTTATCTTAAGCTCCCTTTATGTGCTTCTAGTTTGTACAGGATGTTTCAGAAACTGCTGTTGTCAGACAGGTCTCTCTCCTCTGGGCTTGCTAACACCACAGGGAGTCTTATGAGCTGAAAACTTGTCCCCAGCTATTAAATTTAATTTAACTCTGCAAGCATCACTCAACCACGTTGGAGTTTTTACAACACAGCTCTGAATGATGGATTATTTTTTTTTTTCTTTTTGTTTTGTGGTGGTTGTTTTTGGGTTGTTTGGGTTTTGGGTTTGTTTTTTTTTGTTTGTTTGTTTTTTGTTGTTGTTGTTGTTGTTGGTTGGTTGGTTTTGGTTTTTTTTTTTTTAAGGGACATACAGTACCAGCTTTTAAAAGCTAAGCAGACTGGGACTAATAATTGTGCCAGTAAGAGTTGTTTGTCCCATGCTTATCCAGTTCATAAGGGTCTCCAAATTTCAAGCTCCAGCTCACTCCTACTCTTCTAGTTCACTGCCTGAAGGCAGGAAAAAGGCAGGGCAGGACACAGATGAGATGAACTGTTTCAAGCTCCATTTGGCCTTCTGTGAAGAAAACTTGGGCCTCTGTACCACTTCTCCTGAAAGGAATAGGCAGGCAAAACATTCAAGGATCCTTTCACAAGGGATCTGTCTTCAAGTATGCTGTTGGCCAGCAAATTGGAAAACACATTATGTCTCCTCACCCACTTTTGTTTTTCTGTTGATATTTTGTACTGCCTCACATCACTGCAGCTTTTGAAGATTTCTTATTTCAAGTACAGCCAACAGTAGGAGTCTGCCTGTCTGGGACTACCAGCACTGAGCAGTTTCTCAGTCCTCAAAGGTATTTTAGATTAGTGTCTATAGATATATATAAATATATATGTGTGTGTGTGTATGTATGCAAAGAGAGAAAGATATAAAGGCATGAAATGTAGACATTACTTACTTGAAAATTATGCCTTGATACTATTTGCTGTCAGAGTTGATTATTTTTGCTTCAATTCCTTCTTCTTCTCCAGGTCTACACCACTGTAGATTTCTGTACCATTCACTTCCAAGCACTTGGGTTGCTGAAGTCTGTTCAGCTCTGCACACATCAGGGATGACTTCGCAGGGATTCCTGATTGCTTCCTTTGGTATTAAGACAAACTGATCAGTGTAAATTCAGTTATAACAGTATCACAGTATCACCAAGGTTGGAAGAGACCTCAAAGATCATCAAGTCCAACCCACTACCACAGACCTCAAGACTAGACCATGGCACCAAGTGCCACGTCCAAACCTGCCTTGAACACCTCCAGGGACGGTGACTCCACCACCTCCCTGGGCAGCCCATTCCAGTGGGGAATGACTCTCTCAGTCAAGAACTTTCTCCTCACCTCCAGCCTGAACTTCCCCTGGCACAGCTTGAGACTGTGTCCTCTTGTTCTGGTGCTGGTTGCCTGAGAGAAGAAAGCAACCTCCTGCTGGCCACAACCACCCTTCAGGTAGTTGGAGACGGCAATAAGGTGTCCCCTGAGCCTCCTCTTCTCCAGGCTAAACAATCCCAGCTCCCTCAGCCTCTCCTCATAGGGCTTGTGCTCACAAAAAGCCAAATTTGAGCATTAATAGGAAAGGAATCTTACTTTCTCCTCACTGGATGAAGTACATTGCTGCAAATAGCTACCTGGGTTCTCAGCAGGTTCATTAGTTGAATAGCAGCTGCCTACATCCTTCTTGAACTGCTTGTGCACCAAAGAATGGCCCTGCACAAATGGTTAAGCACTGGCCCAAGCTGATGGCTGAATCACACGGCCAGTCAGAAGACTCTGCTGGCAAAAATGAGGAGGAATTCAGCTGTCTGGCCGTGGAAGGAAACGAGCCAGCAGCAGCCGCTACAGCCAAAATCAAAGGGCTGCTCTGGGATCCAGCAACATGGCTGGCATGAGCTAGACCTGCTCCACCACAAATTAACAAGCCCTCTGGGAGCTGCAGTCAGCTACTGTCTGTGAATCATCCTAGGATCTCCCATTCCCTTCTGCAGACAGCAAGCATCTTCTGTGGTTTTTTCATAAAACAACAGTTCCATGTCCTTCCTTGACTGATATTTTCTGGAGAAATAATAATAATTATAAATAGATTACAGAGCTGATGAGATCTTATATGACTTGAGAAATGCTTCAAAGTGCTACCATGTCTACAGACAGGAAGAGATTACTTGTTGCCTTTATTTATTTTTATTAGTAACTGTTGAGTCATCCAGGGTTGTATCAGACTGCCACTAGAGCGTCTAGCCATTTTCCAGGGAAATTAAGTGTGAGCTTGCCATTTTTTCCAACCTCTGAACATTTCTGGGTCTTACAGCCAGAAGAGCATTTAGTCTAAAGATGCTTGAAAAGACTATCATGGGAAAGCTAAGCTGAATAATCAGGTTCTTGCCCTGAGTGCTTGGTGTGGCACACGCGTTGGTCATTCTTGTTTTATCTGGCAATGAGCTCCACAGCCTTAGTCCAGCTCCTCTGAACATTTTGTTTCCTGTGGTTATGAGCCTTCCCCTATGTTGTTGACAGCTTCATTTTTCCAGAGGAGCAAAGCTGTAGCATGAGGTCATCTTGGTTCATCTGCCATCCCACAAAAAAAAAAAAAAAAAAAAAAAAGGAAAGAATGGAAAGATCCAGCATACTACAGAAAGTATTGCTGCATGTTAGGACATACTTAGAGACATAACCTGTGATATATCATAATATATACATATAAGAAATATTCATTTCCCAGGAGAAAAATTATAATGCATTGACTTATAACTATAGAATTAACAAATGTCAAACTATGCCATTATTCTTTCCAATTTTAGCCAACCTAACAGGCAGCAAAATCATATTTTTTTTTTTTAAATGAAAAGCCATGTATATCATAAAAGGCATTTCTCAGATTCATTCTAAGGCTGTCATATCACATGTCTTAAAGCAGCATTCTTGGGGACAATGCTTATCTTTTGTTTATACAAGGCCTGCCTTGTACAGGCACAGTGTCATCCAGATTTCCAGCTAGAGCTCTTAGTCACCACTGTGTAACTAAGTAACTATGGGAATGTGGAGTAACTACCATTATTGTTGCCACTGTCATTATTGTCCTTAGTGGAGTGTAGCAGAGCTTCCCCACAAGCAGTTCTCCTTCTTTTCCTTCTCCCTGCTCAGGAGCCTTTCAACCTTAAGTGAAATACATATACATAGTGAGACAAAGGTGCAAGGCACATGAAAGCATTCAGAACTGGTTAGCCTGGGACAGATTCTGAAACTCAAGACAGGCTGGAAATGTGTGCCCAAGCCACCTTTATGACATTCAACAAGGCCAAGTACAAGGTCTTGCACCTGGGTAGGCACAATCCCAAGCACAAGTCCAGGCTGGGTGGGGAATGGCTGAGAGCAGCCCTGAGGAACAGGCCCTGGGGGTCTGGGGTGATGAAAAGTTCNTGGCAGGGGGTTGGAACTAGATGATCTTTGGGGTCCCTTCCAACCTTACCATTCTATGATTCTGTATCACTGAGAAGTTTACCTGCAGTGGGCCAGGATTTCCCTTTGCCTAGCCATCTACAAGGCTTATTATAAGGCAGTTCATGGTAACTTCAAACTCAGGATCTACAATTTAACAGTGCATGTCACAATGTCAAGAGTTAAGGGAAGGGATGAGCCCATTGCTATGAATAGATTCACTGATTTCTCTTCCCCATTATCACAGAATTAACCAGGTTGGGAATGACCTTCAACATCATCCAGTCCAACCTATCACCTAACCCCTTCTAATTAACTAATCCATGGCACTAAGTGCCTCATCCAGTCTCCTTTTGAACACCTCCAGGGATGGTGACTCCACCACCTCCCTGGGCAGCCCATTCCAATGCCAATCACTCTTGCTGTCAAGAACTTCTTCCTAACATCCAGCCTGAACCTGCCCTGGTGCAGTTTGAGACTGAGTCCTCTTGTTCCGTCCCTGGGTGCCGGGGAGAAGAGACCAACCCCACCTGGCTACAATCTCCCTTCAGGCAGATGTAGAGAGCAATGAGGTCTACCCTGAGCCCCAGTGCAGGCTGGAGATGGAAGCTGTACAGACAAAAGGACTTACACATCCCACTGCACTGTGGAGAGTTGTTCCCAGAGCCCCAGCTGAGCTCCCTGAGCTCAAGCTGAGCAGCCAAAACGAAGGTGGGCGAGATGAAGCTGAGCTATTCATAGTGTACCAGGCTGCTTGGTGCCCTTTCAGCTGTTATTTCCATCCAAACAAACCCTTACAATAATGAATAACTGCCTTGACTATCGAAACTGTTAACCTTTGCTTAACATTGCTGTTCATAATTAGATTTCACAGAAAGGCAGACTGGTGGGTTTCACTCAGCCTGACATTTTTATCACGTGAAATATGTTGGATCAGGTAACCATAAGGCCTTAAGGTCAGGTAACATGACTGGATTGCTGTTAGTAATTAAATGTGTGATAAATAACAGTATCTGCTGCAGCTAGAAAAGATCCTGTAGGTAGCTTCATGTTCTGTTTTATAAATCATACTGAAATAAGAGGGGAAAAAAAAAAAAAGGGGTATGGGTTGTTTTATATTAAACACGGTGGTTACATGTGCCAAAGATTTATTAGTCCAGCCTGTCTTATGGTGAGTGGCTGCAGTCCAGATTCATGTGGTAGAATAATAAAAAAATTTAAATGGCTGTAGAAGCTGATGGACCAAAATGGAGTTAGTTCCTCCATTGGCTGCCAGTGATGTCATAGCCATGGCTGCAGCTCCATATATGTTTATGAGAGGTTTATTCCCCTTAATTTCCACTTCTATCCTAACAACCATCAGACACCCTAAGCAGCATGTTTCTAAGAAATCACCAAGCTTCCTCGCTGAGTGGTGTCTCTCACTGCCTTCTACTTCACCCTGAGCCCAGGGCCTGCAACTACTGCATTTCTCTGTCTCTTGGGGCTGATCAGCCTTTGCCCAGGTGCTTTGCTGGAAAGGAAAGGCTGTATTTAGGGTTAGGGCTTAGGCAGGCTATGGAAGAGCTTTCTGTTCCAAGCACTTAGCATGAGACCCTGCAAACACTTAAACACATATATAATTTCCCTTTTGCAAGTAGCCTCACTCACTTCAATGTCACTATTATGTGTACAAAGTTATAACCCTGCTTAAAAGTTTTCAGGAGACTTACTCCGTATATTTTCAGAGGCCAAGAATGCTGACGGCTCTTAAAGAAAGTAAAATGGAGACATGCATGATTTGGACTATGTTCAGAATTTTCCCTAATTGCTTTAATCAAATTCCCACCAGGCATTAAAATTAAATTGTCTACGTTAGCTGAATTCCACTGGTCATTACTGGCTGGCACTGGTTCACGTATCAGGTTTTCTTTTCCTTGTTATTCTTATGCATGGGTGTATTACATATGGGCATTAGTGGGATGTCTGGAAGCCTCTCAGAGAAGATGCCTGCATTTAATGACTGGAGTTTTGTTAATATGCTATTTGATAGTTCAAAATGGCTGCAAATGCCATTTTTGCTCCACCTTTTTAGGGTATCCATAGCATGCAACCTGTGGCATGAATGTTGAATGGTGCCTTGTACTTATAGGATCACAGAATGGTAAGGTGGGAAGGGACCTCAAGGATCATCTAGTTCCAACCCCCTGCCATAGGCAGGGACACCTCCCACTAGCACAGGTCACTCAAGGCCTCGTCCAACCTGGCCTTGAACCCCTCCAGGGAGGGAGCAGCCACAACCTCCCTGGGCAACCTGTGTCAGTTTCACCACCCTCACTGGAAAGGACTTCCTCCTAAAGCTCAGATGGCTTGAAAGCAAGCTAATGCTCTATTAACAGCAAAGCTAAATTCACAAGCATATATACACAATATATTTACAATTAGATACAATTGAGAAAGAATGCAGAAATCCAATCTTCCCCCCTGGACAAAGAAAGCCCAGTGGGGGCCAAAGCCACCCTCTCTTTCTAGCAGGTAGAAAACAACCAGCAAGACCTATGTGTTATAACCAGCAAGACCTATGTGTTATCTCATCAGCCAAGGTTAGTGGAGGAAATTAGAGAGAAGCAGACAGATCCAGTGCCCATAGCAAAGAAAGAACTGTTTA
Organism: Ramphastos sulfuratus; assembly: GCA_013399055.1. Lineage (NCBI taxonomy): Eukaryota > Metazoa > Chordata > Aves > Piciformes > Ramphastidae > Ramphastos > Ramphastos sulfuratus. Next base: position 34,298 of record WBNM01022498.1, on the reverse strand, counting down.
TNAAAAAAAAAAACAAAAACCAAAAAAACAAAGATCACATTCTGTGCTCCACAACCTCCCTGGGCAATCTGTGCCAGTTTCTCACCACACTCACTGCAAAGATTTTCTTCCTAACATCCAGTTTAAATGTTCCCTTTTCCAGTTTAAACCCATTACTTCTCACCCTGTCATTACAAGACCTCGTAAATAGTCCCTCCCCAGCCTTCCTGTAGGCCCCCCACTAAGTTTGTAGTGCTAAAAACTCCAACTGACAAAATAAGAAAAAAGAAAAATAACAACACATTAGTCTTTTGGGTTGTTACAACAATAAATAAATAAAATCACAAAGAAATCAAGTTGTTCATGTTTTTTTCCTGTGTTTTTTTTTTCCTTTTAAAATCTGCCTTCCAATTAGTATTATTTGTTACTAATTAGCATTATCAAACCATAACATATTGCTATTAAAAAAAAAAGTAAAGGCATTCTTTTTAATAATGTGCTTCTTAAAATCTTCTGAAGGATTTTTTTTTGTCTTTTTCCCAGCAGAAACTGTTTCCAACCACAGTGACTGAAAAACAATTTGATTCCTGTGCCCACACAGCAAAGAGCTCTCGCGTCGATACTGCATCTCAGTGCTCCCTGAGGAGCAGACACTTTGCCTAAATTGAATTATAAATAATACTCTGATGCAGGAAGTAAAAGCCTAGTAGCAGTTTACTCTTAATGTCAGAGTTTTGTTTATTAGTTTTGGCTCTCTGATAAATAGAAAGAGGTTTTAATCTAACATGATAGTTCTTTGCATAGATAGAAAGCCATCATTGGTGCAGCCAAGTAATATCCCTTCCCAGGGGAGACCCTGTCAAAAAAAAAAAACACAACCAAAAAGGAAACAATATCTATTTAATTATTTTCCTTTCTGAACACACTGCAGCCTTGGGTATTGACTTAGTGTTTTTCTTCAATAAATAGAGCATGTATTATGGCACCCAGTTTAATGAAGCTTTTCTTTTAAGCTGAGAACTGAAGGATTCTTTATTAAACAGACATGTTTAAAAAAAAAACAACTGTATTAATTTTCTTCTATATAGTTATGCTGCTTCTTCCAGCTCTGTAATTTCATTGTAATTTTAGAGCCATACTGCAGTGAAACTCCAGGGATTTCACATGCACGGGTGTTTAATGCTCAAAATGTCTTTAGTTGTACATTACTAATCACAAAGGATTTGGGTTTAAAAAGCCTTCTTTTAAGCTGGCTAGGAAAAAAAAGAAAATACATACTGCCCAAAATACATTTGAGAGACCAAATTATCACGTACGAGCTGCTATTAGGAGGTTAGTAATAGTAGTAGAAAATTACTCTTTGGTTATTGCTTCCTGTGCAAGGGAGTGTTAGTTGTAACTGGAATGGAGACATTGCTCAGCCAGTATCACAGTATCACCAAGGTTGGAAGAGACCTCAAAGATCATCAAGTCCAACCCACTACCACAGACCTCAAGACTAGACCATGGCACCAAGTGCCACGTCCAAACCTGCCTTGAACACCTCCAGGGACGGTGACTCCACCACCTCCCTGGGCAGCCCATTCCAGTGGGGAATGACTCTCTCAGTCAAGAACTTTCTCCTCACCTCCAGCCTAAACTTCCCCTGGCACAGCTTGAGACTGTGTCCTCTTGTTCTGGTGCTGGTTGCCTGAGAGAAGAAAGCAACCTCCTCCTGGCCACAACCACCCTTCAGGTAGTTGTAGACAGCAATAAGGTCTCCCCTGAGCCTCCTCTTCACCAGGCTAAACAATCCCAGCTCCCTCAGCCTCTCCTCATAGGGCTTGTGCTCGAGGCCTCTCACCAGCCTCGTTGCCCTTCTCTGGACACGCTCAAGCACCTCAATGTCCTTCTTAAATTGAGGGGCCCAGAACTGGACACAGTACTCAAGGTGTGGCCTAACCAGTGCAGAGTACAGGGGGAGAATGACCTCCCTGCTCCTGCTGGCCACACTATTCCTGATGCAGGCCAGGATGCCATTGGCCTTCTTGGCCACCTGGGCACACTGCTGGCTCATGTTTAGGCGGGTGTCAATCAGCACCCCCAGATCCCTTTCTGTTTGGCTGCTCTCCAGCCACTCCGACCCCAGCCTGTAGCTCTGCATGGGGTTGTTGTGGCCAAAGTGCAGCACCCAGCACGTTTGTGACTGGAGAAGGGCAGGCGCTGGATGCTGACCCTGCTATCACTTGAAAGCCTCGGGGAGGCCATGTGGTGGCTGTGCTGAGTGTGTTTTCTGACAGTACTGAAGAAGTAGTCTACTGAGCTGGTATGCCAAGTATCTTGAAGACTAATCTGTATTTATGTTCACAGGGATTTCACATCACATTGATAAGAGGACAAATGACAGCCTGTGATGATATGGTAATCTCTGTGCTATAAGCACTCACAGTTTGGAAACATTTGTGTTTTAAGTAGTAGCTGTATCTTACAGTCATGGCTGCCAAAGAATTCTCTTTATCTGCTTTTTCAGTCACTAAGGAGGTTTTTTTCCAAAAGGGTGTTTCAGCCTGATACGTTCCATGCCAGTTACTCTGCTTAGACTCGGATGTTCAGGATACACCAGTGGAATTTTTTAGAAGTATCTTGTCCACAGTTCTCCTCCTCCTCTGCCCCAACTGCATTTTGAAGAGATGTAGTACTACTGTCATGTGAAAAAGACATTTAATTTATAGGCCAAGATAAGTCTTGCACTCTTAAGGTACTTCCTGAAAACCCACCCAAATTTGAATGCATCACTTCAGCCTTCAGACACACTCAGTAGAGCTTCTTAGGGGTTACTAACTAGAAACTTTTCACAGACAATTTGATAAGAGCAAGTTGCTACTCCCAGTAGTCACTGGCATGCCAAAACAAACAGGAATGGACCCAAGCTGCACTGGACAGCCCATGTGAGTTGCACAAACAGTTTTCTACTGAGGAATACAGCAGATGGTGCACTCAGAACAATGCATCAGACTCAGGGTAGGAGATGATCTTGAGTTGTAATCCAGCTCTTTCTACTAATTATACTTGCAGTACTATGGAAGAAGCTCTCATAAAAAGATCTGGCAACTATTTTTACTATTACTGTTATTATTGTTTGCCTAGAGTTCTGCAAGCCCAGAAAATTATGACTTTCCAGATAGAAACCCAGGGGAAAGGGTGTGGGATGGGGCACTCAGCTCAAGCAGAAAGATCAAACATTTTCACAGAAGGTAGACTTGCAGTGGAAATTTCATTTGGTCAAGAGCATCAATTTTCTCTGATGCAGCCATTTAAAGGGAAGCTATTTCAATCAACTCTACTTATTAGCTTTTGCTAGAAATAGATAAATAGCACCTACCCAAATTTATTAATGAAGCACCTGAAAGGCTGTACAGGAGAAACTAGTAGGACTCTAAACTGAACCCCTGTTTCTGATATGGCCAGTGGCTGCCATGCTTCTTTTCAGCATGTGTCCTGCTCATGAGTTTCCTGCACCACCTACACAGATCACTGTGCTCCTCTAGACTCAGAATGGCAACCAGACTTTCCAGTTCTCAACAGGTCTCTCTCTGAAATGCTGCACTGAAGGTTCTCCACACTGGAACTCTGCTATGCAGGCTACCAGGGTATCTCTGCAGCTGTGTAAGCACTCCTGTGTTGCCTGCCCAACAGGCTACGCTCAGAGTACAATGGATCNCAGAGCCCCAACTCTCTCAGTCTGACCTCACAGCAGAGCTGCTGCAGCCCTCTGAGCATCTTTGTGGCCTCCTCTGGACCCGCTCCAACAGTTCCATGTCCTTCCTGTGCTGGGAGTTCCAGAACTGTACACAGGACTCCATCTTGCTGCTTACTAAGCCACCTCCTTTTGGTGGTAGCTACATACTCCATTACATGTTGTCCTGAATTAGCTGCTTCCCTCATTTCATATGGTTACTCCTACTTTTCCATGTGTACAAGTTACTATTAAGAAAGTTAAGTTCCTTCAGGAAGACAATAACTGCAAGACCTCAGTCCCACCATCAGGACTGGACACTACAGGTGTCAGATGAAGAGCAAGAATTCAGGAACTTCATTTTCCTCAAAGAAACACTCCAGAATCTTGCAGAGGGATTGATGGTAATAAGTCACGGGGAAATCTAATTGGAAGAATCAATCCAAATATACAGCACAAATCATCATATATTCTACAAAATCAACTCAAGTTACATTCAAACTGTTCTAAGCCCTTCTACAGCACTGACACACTTCTAGTATGCTTTTGGAACTCCATACAAGAAAGGGTAAATGGCAGCTGACAGATACAATCACCTACCTGCATCAATCAACCCAGCGGTTGGCTATGTTGTGCTGTTTGCCAAAGCCTAGAGAAGACTGCTTTAAAAGCATTAGCACAGAGGACAAGGAAACACCAACTTCATTGTTTTTAAGTAAAATAGCTCATTTTAGACTGTCACTTAAAAAGAAAGTTCCAGATGATTTTGAAATGTCAGCACATGGTGCAAGGATAATGCCAGTCTAGAAATCCTTTCCCCCTATAACCTTAATCTGAGATGACTTATGGGTTTTGTTTAGAAAAGTAACAGGCAAAGCCTAATGAGCCATTCTGCAGACACACAGAGTGGCCCAATACAACAACAGAATCAGTTTCTCTCCAATTAATCCAGCTCCTTTGAAGTCCAGCTAATGAAGAGCATCAATTGTTGCTGTGTTACTGAAAAGGTTAGCGGGATAAGACTTGGCTCTCAAAGCACCTTCTTGTTTCATAAAAGAGGCCCTTCCCTTGCAGCTGGTTTCTCTTCTTACTGATTACCTGCTACATGAGAAATTTCAGTCTGGCTTCAGGCCTGGCCCTGGCCCAGAGACTTCTGTCAGCAGGGTTTGTTATAATTTACTCATTGTAATTCAGAATCCCATTAAACCAGGTTCTTTATCTGGCTCGCTGCATTGGAAGCATTTGGTACCGTTGGTCAGCGAACATTGGACCACCTTCAACACCTTATGAAACTTTCAGTTTGGAAGTTAACATGAGGCAGGCTCCACTTCTCAAAGATGTAAGTGTATGCTTAAGTCCTAAGGTAGTGAATGGGACTTAATACCTGCTAAAAGTTAAGCATGTGCTTATGTATTTTTATACATAGGGCGGAATTCCCCTGCGCCTACAGAAAGTGCTCAAATGGTTGGGAGCCTTGGAGCTTTATTTCTGAAAGAAAAGAGGGGGTTGTGGCTTTTTTTAAATTAAAAAAAAAAATTCACACCCTTTCTGACAAAAAAAAATGCATTTTTTATGAAAGAATTTTCACTGCAATGTGTCAGGTTTAGAAGCCTTTCAAGGCTTAATAATTTTTTATAAATAGAACTGTGAATGGTGAAAGTTAAATTGGACTTTCTTCCTAGGCTTGGCTTCAGGGAACAAAACCAGATCACTTTTGGGTATTTCTTAAAGATCCTGTTCATATATGTTACACTGACATAAGTTCATCCAGAATCCACCTGCATTTTTCACTAGTCCATAATTTGGGATTTATTTCGTGACTTATCCCAATCGCTGTAGTTCAAAGATGAAATCAGGCTCTTGATCAGTGGAAGAATAATTCTGTTACTCCTCTGCTGCTTATTCAGTCTCTCTCTCTCTATATATATAGCTCAAATATAAACAAAGGAGAAAGTACATTTAATCTTTTTTCAGAAAATAAAATTATTCAAAATCACAAGCAGCAGTGTGGGATATAAATGTCAGAATGTAAGTCAGGAAAGTTAGAAGCTAACCTGGAGACAATCCCAAGCACCAATAAAAGCTGGGCAGTGACTGGCTTGAGAGCAGCCCTGGGGAGAGGAACTTGGGGGTGCTGGTGCAGGAGAAGCTCAACATGAGCCACCAGTGTGTACTTGCAGCCCAGAAAGCCAACCAGTCTGAGCTGTGTCAAGAGAAGCGTGGCCCACAGAGCAAGGAAGGTGATTCTCCCCCTCTACTCCACTCTGGTGAGACCTCACCTGGGGTACTGCATCCAGTGTTGGAGCTACTATTACAAGAAAGATCTAAACATGCTGGAATGTGTTCAGAGAAGATCCACAAGGATGATCAGAAGGCTGGAGCTGCTCTGCTACAGAGACAGAGTTGGGGCTGTTCAGTCTGGAGAGAAGGAGACTCTGAGTAGACCTTATTGTGGCCTTCCATTATCTGAAGGGGGCTACAGGAAAGCTGGGGAGGGACTTCTTAGAGTGTCAGGTAGTGATAGGACTGGGGGGAATGGAGCAAAAGTATAAGTGGGGAGATTCAGACTGGATGTTAGAAAGAAGTTCTTCACCATGAGGGTGATGAGACCCTGAAACAGTTTGCCCAGAGAGGAGCTGGAAGCCTCATCCCTGGAGGTCGAGGCTCTGAGCAACCTGATCCAGTGTGAGGTGTCCCTGCCCGTGGCGGGAGGGCTGGAACTAGATGATTCTTGAGGTCCCTTCCAGCCCTGACAATTCCATGATTCATTACTGTTAGTTCTAGTGACAACAGCTTCACATAACTTTCACATTCCTGGTGCAAAAACAAAACACCAAGGTGTTTTAACTGAATAGATTTCAATTAATGCTACTTAAAACTTGCCTTCCAAATGTCAGCCCTGTTTGCAAAAGAAAGAATCAACACACATCTGTCAGTTCAGATTTCATCTCTACAACAAGAGAGCTGTCTTTCCTTCAGACTACATCTACTAGTAGGAAAAGAGACCTTTCAGAGCAGTGGGGAGAAACTGAACTGGAATATTATATTAAAAAAACCCAAAAAACCAACAAAAATAAACCAACTGCTAAAAGATTAGAGGGAGTGCTTTATAAAATACAAGAGCCAAACCCCAGCTGCCTGAGCCTCCTAAAGGAAAAATCAATATGTTGGCTAGCCTACTTTTCATTATCACTTCATGGTTTAGAAGTTGTTGTTTTCTTCCCATGACTCCCCTCCATCTCCCTTTTTATTTTAAGTCTTTGGGTCCAAAATCTGTTAATGCATTTATCCTACACTTCAGGGACATATTCAAATAGCAACAACTTGTATGACTGCTGTAAATTATCCTGAAGAATGCAAGCACCATTTAAGATGCTTCTGGCCTAAACCATTAATGAGGCTACACACCATTAATGGTGGAATTTGCCTGCACAATTGACTCTAAAGAAGCATGGAATACACATAAAATACACAGTTGTGCATTTCAGGGGAAGGTCTGTAAGGCTGCCCTAAGCTCACCACTTCTACAGCTCCAACAAAGATAGCACACATCTGAAAGGGGAGTTCAAGTTGCTAACAACAAAGAAGTGACTGAACACATTCCCTACTGCATGTCTGCTTTCAGATATATAGCACAGGCAATCTCACCTTCAGACACACACAGACAAGACTCTGTGGCAGTGCAGGAAATAATTTGCTTGTAAACTTGTGCATTATTAATTATGAAATGTCACAGTTAGAAGACCTAACTCAAAAAAACCCTTCTCAATCATCACCTACTTCGACCATAGTNCCTTACCATTCATGATTCTATGATCATTACTGTGCAAGTTCTTCAGATACTTGCAATGTGAAATTGCTGAGCTGCAGAAAGGAAGGTGATGCTTAAATAGGTCTCATAAGTGAATTTCACAGCAGATGCTCCACCTATAAACAACTAACAAAAGACTTGCCTGTAGAACGTCTTTCACCTGGAAATTAGAGATCACCCCTTGGGTGTTGGTGTCCCTTCGTCTGAGTACCTGTCAAAAAGCAGTCAACAACAACAATCACACAAAGGCTTCTAAGTTTTCACACAATTGAATCAGAGTTTCACTGTTTGTGGTTTAAGTGCCTACTGTGAAAACAAACCCTGATTTGCCTCTGGTAAAACTCGACCCTGAACTGTGCCACTTTACCTTTCATTAAGTAAATTGCCAATCAGTCCTTTGTTTGCCTTTTTCTGTAATGACCCAGAGCATACTGAAGTACATTCCACTGTTAAAGCTCTAACTAGATTTGCCTGTGTTAAACTGAGTAGAAGTCTCTGGGATTTGGACTAATAGCTGTAATTTGATAACGTTAGAAAATTGTCAAACTGTCAAAACGTAAAGTGCTCCAAATACTGAAGTGTGAGGGCTTAGGTATTTGTTTCCACTGATATTAGTAAGAGTTACATAGCCTAAATTCTCCTATTTCCTCTGCTAAGTGCTCACCTCACTGCTCATCAGAAACTGGAGATGACTCAGGGAGAGATTTTGCAGCCCAAGTCAAACCAGCAACTGCACCGACCCCAACAATGGAGCTCATGCATGAAAGTGCTCATCAGTGGGGATGTCTGGTTCAGTGTGATCCTGAAAACACTTTGGTTAGGGAAACACAAAGGCATTAGTGTTCTCCTTTTACAGTACAAAGGAAGACTGAAGCAGAAAAGATGGCTTTTCCCAAGACAAAATGGAATACCATGCAAAAGTGCTATTGTATGCTAACAGTTTTATTCTATTCCAACCACCAATTTATTTGGCATCTTCCACTTGCCTGAATTCGAAAATAACTAAATGCAAATGAGACAAAAAAATCCAGAGGCCTTGGGTTAAATTTTCCAAATTTGGTCCCAAGTGAGTTATTAACTCAGGGAAAAGGGGGGGAAAAATCTATTGCAACAACAACAACAAAAAAAAAAATCTCAAGAACATAAATTGGCAGAACACTAAGATAGTCTGATGATATGACTGCAATAATGATGGAAACAAGATGTGGAGAGACCATTGTCATACCACTGTGAGGAATGTAATTGGATTGGTATCTTGTGACCCCTTTTGGATGCCAGCTCAGCTCAACAGAACACAGATGCTTAAGTTGTTAAAACACTTAACATCTCATAATACACCCTGCATGGAGGCAGATCTTGGTAAAGGCAGGAAGAGTTTATTGCTTACTTCAGTAGTAAGTTTGAGCCCTAACTGAAAGTGCAATTGAGTTAATGGGTAGATGTGGCTCCACCTTGAAGGAGTAAATGAAGGGGCTAGATGGAGCATGTACCCTGTGAGGAGAGGCTGAGGGACCTGGGGCTGTTTGGGATGGTGAAGAGAAGACTTAGAGGGGATCTAATCAATATTTCTAAATATCTAAGGGCTGGGGGTCAAGAGAGAGGAGACAAACTCTTCTCAGTTGTGCCCAGGGATAGGACAAGGGGCAATGGGTATGAACTACAGTGCAGGATGCTCCACCTCAACATGAGGAAGGACTTCTTGACTGTAAGGTTCACAGAGCACTGGCACAGACTGCTCGGAGAGGTTGGGGAGTCTCCCTCTCTGGAGAATTTGAAGGCCTGTCTGGATGTGTTCCTGTGTGTACCAGGTTAGGGTGGATCCCTTCCCTGGTAGAATAAACTTACCACAACACGAACTGTTTTTTGTGAAGTCAGGAAAAAAAAAAATTA
>WBNM01022498.1:10229-24298 GCA_013399055.1 Ramphastos sulfuratus | reverse complement strand
AGAGCTGCTCCAGCCCTCTGAGCAACTTTGTGTCCTATTAAAAAAAATGCTTAGTCTCTGGCATTACTTTTTTCACTTCCCTATATTCCCCTTCTATGCTGGTTTGAGGCTAACTGGAATATTTTAATGAAAAAAAATAGATTGTAGGCTGTGAAAAGCAAACACTGGTGATGTCTGCTTCACTCATAGCCTTGCTGAGGTGTATAAAAACAAGGACACAAATATAGATAAGGCAGAGAGTCTTGCTCTAGGAGCTGCTGTGTCTTCTGGCCTTTCTGCTGTGTAACCCAACTAATCATTTTGCTTCTAACCCCCCTGGCTGATCCTCCAAACTCACCTTGCACGTAAGGCAGACCCTGGGGTAAGGTAGAGGGGTGGAAAGAAGGTGGAAGGGTGGTTGGGAGCCCCTCCTGGGGACTCTGATTTCTGGGAGGGGTGTTGTGTTTCTGTATTACCTTTGACTTGTATATCTCTGTAACTATTCCTGTCTATTGTGTATATCTCTGCTTGTACATTGTGCTAAGCTGTAAATAGAGCTTCAGTCCTTCACTTCCAGCCAGCTGAGTCTAGTCTGGGTGATTTTCAGAGTGGGTGGGGGGCAGGTGACTCCCAAACCATCACACCTTCTCTACTCATCTACTGTACCATGCTGTAAGTCCCCTCAGTCAGGAGCGTGTGATCAGGCACAGCCTACCATAGACTGAGCTGAAGCTATCACTAGGAGTCCTAAGTGCAGAGACAGTTCAAAGAGCAAACACCACTTGGAACTCCTTCAGTTTAGACAAAATGATATCTGAAGTGCAACAAATCCCCTATGATTTATTTTTAACTACTGGACAGATCTTCATCTGCTGCTAATTGCTTCAATTCAGAATTCTGCACTTGGAAGCCTGGCTTTAGAGGCTATGAAATTGCAAGAAGTGTTGAAGACAAGCCTGGCTCTCTCTCAACCTTGCCATTGGACTACCTGAACAACATTTTGGTAGCAAACTACAAGGGCCCTATCTTTCTAGTTCCAGTCCAATCCAGGGAAAAATAAACTTGCTTTCAATTAAATAAAATTAACATGTGACAGTCAGAGACTTTCAAATTCCATTCCAAAAGAAACATCACTAAGGACCATGATGTATTTCTGAATCTTGGAAAAAGTGTAGGAGCTTTGAGTATATCTGGGCAGGGTAGACTCAAAATGCAATCAAAAGCCTATGGTTCTCATTGCAGAAGTTCTCAACTGCAGTGAGTTCCACAGCAATCAGCTCAATTTAACTACCAATCTAGTATGGACTGCAGGGTTTAGGATGTGCTGTCTTATGTTCCTGTAGCACTTGATTTAGGACAAGGGGCAATGGTTTCAAACTGGAGAAGCATAGATTTACACTAGACATAAGGAGCTGGGCAAAGAANGCAGGGGGGTTGGACTTGATGATCTATAGAGGTCTCCTCCAACCCCTAACATCCTGTGATACTGTGAAGTTCTTTACAATGAGAGTGGTAAAATACTGGAAGGGCTGCCCAGGGATGTGGCTGGAGCCCCATCCTGGGAGACATTCTAGACCAAATCTAATGTGGCCTTGGGCAGCCTTATATAGTTGGAGGTGTCCCTGCTTGCTGCAGAGAGGTTGAACAACCACAGAACATTAGGAGCTGGACCTCCAGAGATCACAAAGCCCAATCCCCCTGTCAAAGCAGCATCACCTAGGGCAGGCTGCACAGGATCACATCCAGGGGGATTTTGAAAGTCCCTGGAGAAGAAACAAGATGACTTTTGAGGGTCCCGTTCAATGCAATGCAGTCTGTGAATCCATGAATTTAGCTGAAGACTTAATTTGCATGTGTCATTAGGCCTATGTATGAATCACTCCAAAGAAACAAATATCTGCACACATCTGTCCCACACTATGGTGTGGAATGAGAGCAGCATGGATCGGCATATACTGTAAATTCTTTCATAATGACTCATGGGCTAGCTGGGGCTGCTTCAAACAGAGCATTCCTGAGGGGTAAGCTAAAGCTGTCTTTAACTGAGACTTATCTGGTTATTAAAAAAAAAAAAAAAAGGAAAAGAAGAAAAAAAAAAGTACATTCAGCTGCTTACCTGGCTTGCTTTAGGCTATTTCTAAGCTCCTCTTCATCTTCGTGTTACACTGCATAATTGTTTCAGCATAGTTCTGTAAGCCCAGGAACAGAAAATACCATCAAAATAAGTCTTTGAAGAGTATCACAGTATAGCAAGGTTGGAAGAGACCTCAAAGATCATCAAGTCCAACCCATTACCACAGACCTCAAGACTAGACCATGGCACCAAGTGCCACGTCCAAACGTGCCTTGAACCCCTCCAGGGACAGTGACTCCACCACTTAACTGGTGGTCAGTAAAATTTCAATTGCAAAACAATTATCTCACTTTATCTTTTCCAGACACTTTGATGAAGCCTTCCAGTATCTGAAGGGGGCCTACAGGAAGGCTGGGGAGGGACTATTGACAAGGTCTTGCAATGACAGGACAAGGGGCAATGGATTTAAACTGGCAGAGGGGAGATTTAGACTGGATGTTAGGAGGAAGTTCTTTACAGTGAGGGTGGTGAGGCACTGGCACAGGTTGCCCAGGGAGGTTGTGGCTGCTCCCTCCCTGGAGGTGTTCAAGACCAGGCTGGATGAGGCCTTGAGGGACCTGTGCTAGTGGGAGGTGTCCCTGCCTATGGCCGGGGGGTGGAACTAGATGATCCTTGAGGTCTCCTTCCAACCTCACCATTCTATGATTCTATGATTCTATAATTTCTTGGTTAGACCACCTTAGGAGTAAGGCTTAGAAGCTTTTTACGTGCTGAGTCCTAAAAGTAATCTTCAAGTGTAATGAATAATTCAAAGATAGGTCAAGACAAATAAAACTTCCCAGTATCATCTCAGAGTTACAAGCAACATCTTCAACTTCCAATGCAAGGATAAGAACTAAAGGAAGAAAGAATATTGATATATATCTTTATACAATGCTCAGGTAGCATGCTTCAAAAACAAACTTTTATCCAAGCAAAAAGCTTCTGTATTTTTCTTGCTATCTTTCTTAGCTTCAGTGGCATAAGGTAATCATTTTAACTGGTCTTTCAAGGAGAAAAAAAGGTCAGAAATGAAGTCAGCAAACCATGATCTGGCTTTGCAGCTTTGCTAATTCCACAACCCCAATGCCTGGGTGAAGCTGACAGACTCATGGTGACATTTCTGTGCCACCGATGGGAGAACTGTGGGAAAAGGTTATTTTAACATCTGCTATTCTAACGCAGTCTGAGGACAGCAATAACAAGTGGTAAATGAAAAGCTGCAAGCATTTGGCTGCTGCTGAAGACATTTCTATTTCCTTAAGCAAGAAGGCAAAGAGTGGCCTGAGTGTCTCAGGCCAGATAAATGAGGCATTTACTGTATGGTGCCCAACACTTGAAGGGGAACTAGCAGAGGGAACTACCTCCTGGGTTAAATCCAGTTCCTCATAATGCCAGCCACTACATCACACAACCCTTTCAAAGCTGCACTAATTCCTTTCAATAAACTGAAGCACAGCTATTTTGTCATCAAAACATACTGCCTGAAAATACACTAACACCTTTGCTTATTCATACCTGAGTGTAGGGTTTGGACTTTACAGTGGCAGTTCAGTAGACACTTGGATGACAAATACGAAGCAAGCAATGTTTCACACACCAAGCACTCCATTAATTTAGTTTCAAGGTGATGAGGAAATTAGTTATCATGCATTATGAAAAGAAAAAAAGTTTAAAATTGCTAGCCAGATGGAAATGCTCAAGAACAGTATTTTTATATATATATAAAGAAAACAGAATCCTAGAATCATAAAATCAGTCAGGGTTGGAAGGGACCACAAGGATCATTCAGTTCCAATCTCCATGCCATGGGCAGGGACACCTCACACTAGATCAGGTTGGCCACAGCCTCATCCAGCCTGGACTTAAACACCTCCAGGGATGGGACTTCTACCACCTCCCTGGGCCACCAGGCTCTCACCACCCTCATGGTGAAGAACTTCTTCCTAACATCCAGTTTGAATCTTCCCATTTCCATCTTTTTTCCATCCCCCCCAGTCCTATCACTACCTGACATCCTAAGAAGTCCCTCCCCAGCTTTCTTGAAGGCCCCCTTAAGATACTGAAAGGTCACAATAAGGTCACCTTGAAGCCTTCTACTCTCCAAACTGAACAACCCCAGGAACTAGCTAGCATCACAGGAAAAAAAAAACACTTCCATGGGAATACATTCAGTGGTTTAGATGCATATTTTCAGCATATTTGTAGATGCTATCCAATACTTTGCCAAGACTAAGGCCTGAGCTCATCCTTCTTCACCTTCTTTTCATTCCACTTACCTATTCTGTCCAGTTCAGAGAAAAAAACAGACAGAAATGCAATGAAGTAGCTCTGTTGTGGAAGATTTCTTCAAGAAGAGGCTAAATACATTTCCAGTAAGAAGGGCCATACATACTTTCCAAAGATTTTTGGCACTGCAGTGGGATCCCTTTCAGATTTCTAGCAGCAGTCTGCTTCTTCAGAAACCTTTAATCATCTTTGTTGCTGGCAAGACATCTGTTAAAAATTTTGGAAAACTGAGAATGAAAAAAGCTCATACCTCTACAGAATTCACTAATAGAAAGTGAGAAATAAAACCTGCACAGTATTACTTGAAACTTCAAAATGTGCTGATAATAGATGGAATCTGGCTAGAAATATTCAGGGGTTGAAGCCCTGCAGTAAGCATCTCCAGAGTTAAGTTCTTACAGGAATTCAGGAATCTACCTACACTTCAACCTCTGTCTGAACCCAAAAAAAAGTCAAAAGTTACTTTTTATTCATGTAATGAGAACCTCATCTCTTGTCCCAAATAGAATCATAGAATGGTAAGGTTGGAAGGGACCTCAAGGGTCATCTAGTTCCAACCCCCTGCCATAGGCAGGGACACCTCCCACTAGTACAGGGCACTCAAGGACTCCTCCAACCTGGCCCTCAACACCTCCAGGGAGGGAGCAGCCACAACCTCCCTGGGCAACCTGTGCCAGTGTCTCACCACCCTCACTGCAAACAACTTCCTCCTAATATCCAGTTTCAATCTCCCCTCTGCCAGTTCAAACCCATTGCCCCTTGTCCTGGCATTACAAGACTTTGTCCCTCCCCAGCCTTCCCGTAGGCCCCCTTCAGATCCTGGAAGGCTACTCTAAGGTACATTCCTTCTCTCCTCTTGCCACAGCTCCTTATCCTGCATCTTCTCCAGCCGTCACAGAACCTGCTACTACGTAACCATAATGCGCTTCCTGTCAAATGAAGCTCAATATTCTCAGAAAATACTATTTAAGAAGGGTAGGTTACAAAAACTGAATCACCAGATATGAGAATGGCAAGATGAGCAGTATCTAGAAACCTCAGGGAAGTTCTTGTGTTCCTGACTCAGAAAATCAGAGGCATGTATGGTCCCAGGGAGCTGGAGAGGTGCTGATAGCCCCTGAAGAGAAAAAAAAATAATCAGACTGTGGCTGGCTGAGAAAAAACTGCTTCAGTCCTTGCACATAGAAGCTAGCTGACATTAAAATTTTGAAGAGGTTCTGATCTTCATCCATATGAATCATATTTAAAGACCTTTGTGAGCAATCCTACACTGCTGGGAGTTTCCACACTGTAAGACTGTCCTCAGTCCTCTCACCACTGCTGATCTGATGTTCTGTAACTATGAAAAACAATAGTGCCACCACTGCTGATCTTATGTTCTGTAACTGTGAAAAACAATAGGGCTTGAAATCTTATCCATGTTATGTTTGTAACTACTACCTTGCATTATTAAGCAGTTCTGAGTTAAGCAGAATCTTTTTTTTTTTAATATAGAAATTAAAGAATAGATTCTATGATTCTATAATTTCTATATTAAGAAAAAAAGCAAACTTCAAATCCATGTAGATGTTGACTATGTCAAATGCTTCAGCTGAGTCAAACCATGAGCCTCTTGGGCACTGAATCAGAATTTAACTCCCCAAACCCAGTAACCTTTTACAGCATTGTGCCTCCTATGAGTGTTGCTATCAGAAAAAGCAGCAGGTAAGGTTATGTCTTCCTCTGCCCAGAAAAAGATAGCTCCTCATCCCTCTGGCAACAGCACAGACAGCATGAGGGGGAAAATGTCTGCTTCTGACAACAGGTAAATGAAAGATAAACTTACTATTTCTTTACATTTTGTACATCTAAACCATCACTTTAATGAAACACAGAGGAAAAAAAGAGGTGGGTGGGTCAAAACTGTAGACAGTTGTGAGCTGATTTAAGGAGGACTCTAAACTAATATACATTTCTTTAACTTAAAAAAAAAGAAAAAGAAAAAGAAAAAAAATACACAAGAAAAATAAAGGTACTCAGATGGCACATGGGAATACAAACACAAATTTCTATATGTAATTTATATGTTGCATAAATGCACACAGAGGTTCATAAACACATACTACAGATACATGATGCTGAAGTAGTTTTAATGCAAGATGATAACCAGACTGATCTTTATGGATGTGATTAATAGAAGCAGAGGAGTAAGAACAGCAAATGTGAAAGCATTCAGGTACTTGCACCAGCACATGCAGAAGTAGGTATGTGCCAGTTGGTCTGCAATGTGTATTCAGGTCTGCAATGTGTATTCAACACCATGCCTGTGACTATTCAGAAATGAAAATACAGACTCAGCTCTGAGTTTTCAAGATAAAGCTGGGCAAAGAAGTAATTTTCCTGCCCCATGAAACTTTTAAACATTTGAAGACCAGGATAAATATGAGACCCTCAACATGTCTCTCCATAAAACAGCAGAAGGAGAATAGTAGAGGGAAACCTTTCCATTATTGCTGTGCTCCTTAAAGCTGAATCTTGGACTCCAACACTCTCTGGAAGTGACCTATATGGTGAGGGGCAGTGTGAACCTTTTCCAAGCCTACTGAATGATATACATAACACATTCAAACTGGAGCCTTTCTCCACTCTTCCCCAGAAACTCCAAGTCATTAGATGAGAATCTATCAAGCCTCAAGTCTTTGATTTCTAAATTAAAGCATTTTTAGAGGCCAGGTGCCAGTTATGGTGGATCAAGTCAGAAGGCATTCAGTCATCAATAAAGATCTGGTGATACTTTCTCCCTCTGTGTGCCAAGAAAACTGTTACACCCTTGCTTATTGNACACAGGACTCCAGGTGGGTTCTGACTATGTCACTTTGGATTACTCCTCCCAACAGAATTCCTCATTGGCATCTGCAGATGCCACAGCAGAAGGACAATTCTCGACCACTGTGGAGAAAATTAAAGCATTTTGGATGTGAAAAAGTAAGATAGGCAATAATCAGGGCAAGTATGAACAGGCAAATAACAAAGGCTTCACTGCTCTCCTTTGTGTGTGGAAGCAGGTATGAAGGTTACAGGCTATACCCATGGATAAGTGATAGTTTGGTTCCCCCTTGGTCCAGAAAAAAAGGTCCTCACTTCAACTGTCGACTGATTAAAACACCATGACCAAACACCCACCGCAGATGCGGTCTCCAAATGCACTTTTGTGTGCCTCTTAACAGGTAAATCAACCTCCAGTTGTGCTTTTGCCATGGGACACACAAGCCCTGTCTGCAACCGTTCTAAAAGGGCCCTTTACAATCTCAAAACGAGACATTGCCAATCCCCTGTAAAATTTCAAGGGCTAATTTAAAACACGTGTCAACAGATGAATGGTCTCAAATGCTTTTTGGATTCTATTATAAAGACAGCATGCCATCAATTGCAGTAACTGCTTTAACATGCAGAAAACGACAACAGATTGGGATCCCTGAAGTATAGCAGTGATTAATCATCTGCAAGGAGGGAAGTATTTTGTTGTTTCAACTTGCTTCCCTTCTTGAGTTTGCATCCCCTAGGCCACTATTGTTAAGAAGGGCGATCGCAAATGGGAGGCAGGCAGTAAGCTGGTAGAAAATACTAAGAAAGGGAAAAGCTCACTAACCACCTTGATTCCCAAGAAAAATCAAGTGTATCACTTACTTTATCTATAAAGTCTAATTAAGTTAAGCATTTCTGAGATACTGAACTGCATCTACCATCCCCTCATTTGAGGTAATAATCATAGAATCATAGAATGGTAAGGTTGGAAAGGACCTCAAGGATCATCTAGTTCCAACCCCCTGCCATAGGCAGGGACACCTCCCACTAGAACAGGTCACTCAAGGCCTCGTCCAACCTGGCCTTGAACACCTCCAGGCAGGGAGCACCCACAACCTCCCTGGGCAACCTGTTCCAGTGTCTCACCACCCTCGCTGCAAACAATTTCCTCCTAACATCCAGTTTCAATCTCCCCTCTGCCAGTTCAAACCCATTGCCCCTTGTCCTGTCATTACAAGACCTTGTCAATAGTCCCTCCCTGCCTTCCTGTAGACCCCTTCAGATCCTGGAAGTCTAAGGTCTCCTGGAAGCCTTCTCTTCTCCAGGCTGCAGAGCCCCAGCTTTCTCAGCCTGTCCTCAGAGCAGAGCTGCTGCAACCCTCTGAGCATCTTGGTGGCCTCCTCTGGACCCTCTCCAACAGTTCCATATCCTTCCTGTGCTGGGGGCTCCAGAACTGCACACAGGACTCCAGGCGGGGTCTGACAAGAGCAGAGTAAAGGGGCAGAATCCCCTCCCTTGCCCTGCTGGCCAGAATAATCCCATATCCAAAACCATTTGATAAATAGTAACATTCCAATCACTTTATGAGTTTGAAGGCTAAATAAATAAAAATGGTATATAGGAAGCCAAGTGCACAGCTTTGCATTTCACAGATCTCATTTCTAAATTCAGATCCAATTCATGAACACAAATTACAAATGCAAAAGGTGATGCTCAGAAACAGAAGGACAAGTATATATTCAGGCAGCTAGAAACCCACAGGAAGCAAGCATCCAGATCTGTGAAGGGCGGTACCAATCACTAGCAAGATCAGTTACATCCACAACAGAGCTCCACAGGTGTTATCACAGTATCCCAGTATCACCAAGGTTGGAAGAGACCTCAAAGATCACCAAGCCCAACCCATTACCACAGACCTCAAGACTAGACCATGGCACCAAGTGCCACGTCCAAACGTGCCTTGAACACCCCCAGGGACGGTGACTCCACCCCCTCCCTGGGCAGCCCATTCCAGTGGGGAATGACTCTCTCAGTGAAGAACTTTCTCCTCACCTCCAGCCTAAACTGTCTCAAGCTGCACCAGGGGAAGAAGTCAAACAATATCAGAACCAGTCTTTGGGTATTTTAACATTTGCATCCTCTAACAAACACCTGAAATGTGTTCACACTATCCACTTTATGCCTGGTAATAAAACCAACGCAGCCACTCTCAGAACAGAGCAGTTTTACCATAGTGACATTGTAAAGCAGGATAAAATGTTGGGCAAAACAAAACCAACCAGGAAAAAAACCCTAACCCAACACCACCACCAAACACCACCCACCACCAACAACAACAACAAACACCACCACCAAACACCACCCACCACCACCAACAAACAACACCACCACCACCACCACCAAAAAAATCCAAAGAAAACCAGAAGAAGAGAAGATCTGATGGTCCATGTTTATTTGAAATCAATGTGCTTCAAAACTTTGCCTTTTTAGAAACAAAAAGAAAAATCAGCATACAAACAGATGCTTTTTACAGAGCTAACATATTATGTAATGAAGTAGACAACCCAAACAGCAAAGCTTTTATTAATTCAGCTGAGAGTCCTTGATCCAAAATGAACCCAGTTAGATACAAGCAAATTAAGTATATGATTAAGGATTTCTCTCTACTAGCTCAGCATATTAAAGAGCAAGACAATGCACCTCTGAAGGTAGAAAACTCTTTGAAGCTGTGTGAAAACTTCTTCATTGCATGAAGAAAAGTCATGTCTCACAGACAAGTCTCTTGACATGTTGTATTAGATCAAACAAATGCAAACTATTTCCATTCTGAAAAAAAAAAGACAGAAATATTTCTGTCACTACAAAAGAATAAAAAGAATGTCCACATTAATCTACTGGAAATGTCTATACATGTTTCCTTCTGAGTCAAAGCAGAGCCCTCCTGAGACCATGCATTTAGCAACAATAGCATCCCAGTTTCAACACAGCCCCAACCTGAGAAGGCTCTTGTTGAATTGCTACATGAATCCTAAAGGCAATAGCTACCTCACAAGGGTGCATTGTTGCTGCATCTCTTGCTGTCCTCAGATCATAGAAAGGCCTCAGGACCATACAATGGCAGAGTAATCCCCTATAAAATCATTCAGGTTTCACAACAAACATTTAAAACAAAAGAAAGACCACATGAGCAAAAAGCATGAAAACAAATAACCCCATGATATTCAACAAGGCCAGGTGTAAGGTCCTGCACCTTGGTAGGCACAATCCAAAGCACAAATACAGGCTGGGTGGTGAATGTCTGAGAGCAGCCCTGAGGAAAAGGACCTGGGGGTCTGGGATGATGAAAAGCTCAAGATGAGGCTGCAGGGTGAGTGCAGCCCAGACAGCAACTGTGTGCTGGGTTGCAGCAAGAGCAGTGTGGGCAGCAGGGCAAGGGAGGGGATTCTGCCCCTTTGCTCTGCTCTCCTCAGACCCCACCTGGAGTCCTGTGTGCAGTTCTGGAGTCCCCAGCACAGGAAGGACATGGAANTCTATGTTCAGTGTTACACAAGTAGGTGGTGTCTTTGGTCATCACTACTCTGATGCTAGCTAGAATATCAGAGTAAAAAAAAAGCCCTGACTGCAGCTGTTTAAAAACAAATATTGGGCTAGGAAGTAGCAACCACAAGAAAGGGAAGTTTTGTGTACCAACCTGTGCAATTAAAAATATTACAGACTCATGGTCTGTATTTCATATGTAAATGTTATGCTAAACATGCCAACACTTGTTTTAGTCAAAACTTCATCATGCTTTCAACAGTGCACAGATAATAAATATTTGCCCTGCTCTACTTTTATAGAGAAACAGATCTACTGAAAGACCATGTCCCCAAAAGACAGCATTATGAGGAGAGACTTCTTTATGGTGAGGGTGCAGGAGCAAAAAAGGAAAAAAAACAAGATGAATGTTTGACTGCAGTAGCTTAGTGAAAAGACTGCTGTGTTTTGTCTTGTGTCAAGATGCTTGGTAGATGTACCTGGCTTTGTTTCTGCACACAAAAGACTGTAATGCTCATATGCATCATCCTGGTGTTTATGTGCTTGGCCAGAAACAACCAACCAGTCAGCTTGGTGACTGGTTGGAATCAGGAAGGTTTTTGAGGCTTGGTCATACCTGCAAACTCATTTTTTTCAGACAATAGGCTGTAATTAAGAAAGGGGTTGTTCAGCCTCGAGAAGAGGAGGCTCAGAGGAAACTTTATTGCTCTCTACAACTACCTGAAGGGAAACTATAGCCAGGTGGGGTTGGTCTCTTCTCCCAGGCAACCAGAGACAGAATAAGAGGACACAGTCTCAAACTGCACCAGGCCAGGTTTAGGCTGGGCCTTAGGAAGAAGTTCTTCACAGAAAGAGTGATTGTCATTGGAATGGGCTGCCTGGGAGGATGGTGAATTCACCATCCCTGGAGATGTTTGAAAGGAGATTGGATGAGGTACTCAGTGACATGGGTTAGTTCATTAGAAGATGTTAGGTGATTGGTTGGACTGGATGAGCTCAGAGGTCCTTCCAACTTTGGTATTTCTGTGATTCTGAAAGGATTTCTGAAGAGCATTATCATAGAATCAACCAGGTAGGAAGAGACCTCCAAGATAATCCAGTTCAACCTATCACCCAGCATTAATCTAGACCATCATTAATCCAGCTTCAGATGGGGTCCACCTTCCTTTCTCCATCCTTCCACCAAAGTGTTCATTTTAACAAAGCTTTGGGAAACTCTTAAGATAGCATAAATTACCTTTCCAATGTACACAGCTGGATTTAGAAAGTGTTCCTGCAACCCATGCTACCTTTTCTTTTTCCTTCTCTGCTCCATGTAGACAGAGACACTGAATGTTCTGTGAAGGTCCTGTGTCTGAAGACAGCTCAAATATCTGTGAGAAAAACAAACCAAAACAAACATTGAAGGTTTTGTCAGATCATTATTTTTAGCATCACAGAATCACAAAACCTTAGAGGTTGGAAGGGACCAAAGTGAAGCCTATAAGCATCTAAAAATCAGCAAAAGTTTCAGTGATATTTATGCACTCTCCTCATGGACTGGAAGATGTAACAGACCACCATTGATGTGCACTTAATACCAAAGCCTAACTTGAGAGTATTCCAAGGCATCAGCAATAACTTCTTGTTTTGCTTCTTGAGAAAAAGAAAGATAAAACACAGAGAGGCTTGTGTGCAGTAGAGGGTTTTTTTGGTTTTTTTTTTTTAAGAACTCACCTCATTTAATTTACACTTTGCTAACACTGCCCTTGGCTACAAATTGGGCAATTAGTGGCCTGCCAAGAATTTCAACTCTTCCCACCCCAAAATAAACATGCTGCACTCCCATAGGGATATACTTTACTCCTTCAGGGTGTATCTCTCACCAACAAAGGTGACCCTTTTCATTTTTTCCCCCCTTTTCCTACATCATCATCCTTGTTACATTTTCAAGATCTGTGCATTAAGAGTTTTCACTGCCACTCTTCCTACACCATTAATTTCACTATCTGCTAGGGCACAGATTTTCCCCTCAAGGATAAAAATTAAGCAGAAGGCTTACCTTTGTCTGTCAGATTGTTTGGAATGTAAAAGTCTCTACTCCCCAGATCTTATCAGTGCCAGCTAAATCTGGGCTCTGCCTTTTGTGTTTAGTCCCCCCCAAAATGATGACTTTATTTTAGCCAATTTTAAGAGACATTTACAGAATCATAGAATGGTAAGGTTGGAAGGGACCTCAAAGATCATCTAGTTCCAACCCTCTGGCATAGGTAGGGACACCTCCCACTAGTACAGGTCACTCAAGGCCTCATCCAAGCTAGCCTTGAACACCTCCACGGAGGTTGTGGAGCACAGAAGCACAGAATGTGATCACATTCTGTGCTTCTGTGCTCCACAACCTCCCTGGGCAACCTGTGCCAGTGCCTCACCACCCTCACTGCAAACAACTTCCTCCTAACATCCAGTTTCAATCTCCCCTCTGCCAGTTCAAACCCATTGCCACTTGTCCTGTCATTACAAGACCTTGTCAATAGTCCCTCCCCAGCATCCTGTAGGCCCCCTTCAGATACTGGAAGGCTACTCTAAGGTCTCCTGGAAGCCTTCTAAGTTGACATGCTCTGGAAAGCTGCCATATTCAAGCAGCAGCAACCAAAAGGTATGATGTTTGACTTCTATGTGTATCATAAAATCAAGTTTGAAGGGGCTTTGGAAAAAGGAATATAAAATGCAATTCCTATGGCTCATCTCCGTTCAAACGTTTGCAATCAAAACTGTGACCAGCTGCCAATTTGCCAGCATAAATAGGAAAATGGTCATAATGTTTCCCCATGCTGCTGTTCTGGAAAGTTTTGACCATTTAGGATGTTCCAGAGTCAGTGGTTATCCAAGAAGCACAAGTAAGAGGAAGGCCAGAGCAGGAAGGAATTGTGCTTCGCTAAGCGTGAGGATGCCAGCCCATGCATAGAGGACCAGCAAATGTACCAAAATGTTTGTAAGAGGAAAAGAAACTGCTGAGAGGCCTGAAAAGGAGGCTCAGTTCACCAGTAAGTTTCCAGGAGACCCACATCCAATAGGACAATGCAGAAATGTGACACATTTACATGAAGCTCTTCCAAAGAGGTGGAGTCAGGATGATTAAGTTGATGAATTGCCTCCTAGCATTGCCACAGACTGCGCAGAACAAACGCGTAGGGTTTTATTGCTGCCTTCTGCAGATGATTACAGCATCAGCAACGCTTCTGGGAGAGGATTCTTGAGGGGTTTGTTGTTGAGTTTCTGTTGTGGGGGGGTTTTTTAGTGGTCTTGGGAAGGAGGGGGAGTTTTGGTTGTCTTGGGGAGGTTGGGGGGTTTTGGTCGGCTGGGGGGGGTGGGGGGGATTGGGTCGGCT